>SRPT01000128.1:0-50574 GCA_018360205.1 Claviceps digitariae
CTGTTTTTTTTTTTTTTTTTAAAAAAAAAAAACAAGAAGGATTTCACCGTTCCAATTGCCAACGCACTCGCTCGATCCGCCTTGTGACACGCCGGGCGAAAGCGTGTCCCCTCGACCCAAACGCCAAAATCAGTTAAAGCCGTCCAAGCTCATCGGAGGCGCGTCCCTGCCTGCTGCATTCTCATCCCTGTCAAATCTGGCCGCTAGCGATCTGAGGCGCATCCATCTCCCGGTAGGTTGGTACTCGTGTGCCCCTGTGCTCCTCGCTCCCGGTGTACTGCCGCAGCACCCAACGCTGCCGTCGGTAACACGACTCTCGGGTCATGATTGATTTGCGCTATTGTTACAACTCTTTTTACGCGACATTGGGCTTCTTTTCTTTTCCGCTGACTGTCCTTTCTTTTCTCTTGCACCTGCAGTTAACGCACAGCTGGCACGCACCTGGCTTCACCGTCCGCCGCTTGCAGAGTGGACCGCCCTGATCTCACGCCTCCGCTCAACCACCCCCACCCCTTTCGCTGCACACCCTGCACTCCTCCTCCCCCCCTCTGGTACGCACCCCCATCTGGTACGCCCCCCCCCTCCTTGGATCTCACACACCCCCCAGCCCCTGTCCGCTCAGCCCCGTGTTCGCAACGTCACCGACCTGACGAACGCTCACGGGCCCTTTTTCAGGTGGTCACTTGTCTGGACTAAGAAGGCCACATGCGCATGAGCTTTTCGCCCTCCATTGTCTGACATTAAGAATCCATCGCCCTCTAGTCACTCCTCGTCTCCCTTGTGAACAAGGACTTTTTTATATATCGACCAGACCTCCCTACCATCTTTTTTTTTTCTTTTTCATTTTTGGTCTGTTTGTGTGCTTGCATTTCTACTCATCCCCTTCCATCAACCGGCCTCCTCCACTTATACCTGGGCGACGTCGCTGCATCACCACCACGACCAGCACACCCCACTCAACCACGACTGCATATCTTTCATCCATCATGACGACCCGGCAACTTACCGTGGACGAGCTCAACAAAGCTGCTCTGGAGCAGTTTGTATACCAGCCAGTGAGCCGAGAAATGATCTCGTTTCTCGCCGAGGCTGCCCACAATGTCATCACATGCGATTCCGCGCTGATGCCCCCAAATCCATCAAGCCACCAATCTCGACAGCAACAATCATCAGATAACAACAACAACAAGACCAACCCTCCCACGCCTCCTCGAAGCCCCAAATCCGAAGACCTGGAAATCGAAGCCGCCGACAACACGCTTCCCAGTCTGGAGGAATTCATTACCCAGCTTGTTGTATCCTCCAATGTCCAGGTCCCGACCCTCATGTCTACTCTGGTCTACCTGACTCGTCTCAAGTCAAAGCTTCAGCCCATGGCTCGTGGTCTGCGATGCACAACACACCGCATCTTTCTCGCCGCCCTCATCCTGTCAGCCAAGTACCTCAACGACAGTTCACCCAAGAATAAGCACTGGGCCAACTATACGCACATCACCACCGACTTGTATACCTTTGGCTTCAACCGCACCGAGGTCAATCTGATGGAGAAGCAGCTGCTCTTCCTTCTTGAATGGGATTTGAGAATAAAAGAGCAGGATTTATATCGGGAGCTGGACTCTTTCCTAGCACCTCTTCGCACCCGCGCCGCCGAGAAACAAGCCCGCAAGATGCGTCATCGCGAGGAGAAGAAACGCCAACAGGAAGCGGCTTCTGCCCGCTACTACAGCCCTCCCGCATCTCGAGGCCCATCTCGCTCACGACACCACAGCCCCGAGACGCTGCGCTCCGTCAACGGCGCCGGCTCTGTCTCACCCCCGGGACTCACGTACAGCAGTTCCGGCAGTTCGTATGCCTCATCGATTGCTTCGAGTCGACAGCAATCTCGATCCACTACGCCCCTCGACTCCAACCCTTCGCCTTATATACGTGGAGCTTCCCAGGCTCAGGCCAGCTTATACAACTCTCCTATTGATGTTGTCTTGGACGCGGACCTAGCCAAGCCGGTCCCGGAACATTCGGTATCGAAAGACCGCATGCTTCCATACAGCATTTCTATCGAACGATGCCACGAACTTCAAGAGGAATCTCCCAAGAAGCGACACAAGCGAGGGATGTGGGAACGCCTTCTTGGCGGTGCTGTCGCCGTTCGATAGGGGGCTTCCCGCTACCTCCGCTTTTTTATTCTTGTCCATTATCATCAATAATAACCAACTTAATGTTTGTCATGATCGCTGGCGGTTGAACCATACCCTTTTTTTTGTCTTTTTGTCCTTTTCTTTCTTTTTTTTTTTTCGACATATTTCGCTGAATTACGAAACACATTGCATTTTTGCATTATTCGACAAGACAAAAAAAAGCATGGCGTTGCGAGGAAGAGGGCCATCATCCTGTTTCCTATTTTATAATTCACTCGGCAGCCTCTCTTTTGGAGGAGACGACTGGACACGCCGAGCATCTCTTACTCAATTTTGGCACCAACGCACCCGATGTCTTTATCCTCCCCTCTCTTTCCTTTTGGCTCCCGTACTGCCTCCTAATACGTTTGATATAGATGGTGCAGGATTCATCATTTCCTTGTGTCATGTGTATGTTTCTCGGAGTTGGGCTTTGATGTTGTAGCATGGCTTGTTGGTTTCCGCCACTCGCCGCATGCTTTCCTTTTTCATTTCTTCCTCGTCTAGACGACGGGGCTCTCCGTTCTGGCCTCTCAGTGGCTCAGGTGGAAATTTCGAGGAGTTGAGAGGTTTTTTGTTGTTGTTTTAGCAGGCATGGCAACTTTGAAGACTAGTTTGAGACTGGCACGCCTACGACCTGATGTTGCTGTTTTCTTTTTTGGCTTTATTTATCCTTTTGCTTTTTTTTGTCCATCATACATGTTCATGGCGCTGGGTGGTTTAGAATATACGTCGTCCAAGACAAATCAAAGAAACAGCATTATACCCCCATCAATTGGTCTTGATCGTGACGTGTCCCACCTAACCTGCCTTGCCTCTTGGTTTGGCGTGCTCAATCGTGATGTGTGGTGCTGACGTCCGGGGTTGTGGGTAATACGATTCTCTTATTTTTAGCATACGTACACACGTATCCAAATATGTACTAGGCAGGCACCTAGCACCTAGGCATACAGAGACTTGAAGCGTGCAACTATCAAGAACGTATGCCTCCAAGCCTCAAGAACAAGTTTCCACGATCTACGCTTCAGAGCTTCAAAGATGACTTTACGGGAGATACGCTTTGCAGGGTTTGTGAATTATTATGTACACTCTCATGTCATTGCTTGTTCAATGGCCCGTTTGATTGCCTATTTATTGCCTACCCAACACCTGTTTCAGCGGCCGTGCTCGGAAGCCCACCCATGGAATTCTCAACCGCAAGGCAAGACTGCTCAGCACGACGCTGATGCTGGAGAGCGCCATGGCCAGGGCGGCCCATACGGGGTCTAGCCTGACGTGAGCGCCCTCGGGGGTCTTGATGGCGTATAAGCACCCTGCTGCGATGGGCACAGCAAAGAGGTTGTAGATGACGGCCCAGCCAAAGTTGATCTTGATGCGGCGGAAGACGGTGCGGCTGAGGTCCAGCAGCGTCAGCACGGCGCCTAGGCTCGACGAGGCAAGCACAAAGTCTGCGCTCGAGATGGCCACGTCGCTGCCTGAGCCGATGGCGATGCCGACGTCGGATATGGTCAGGGCCGGGGAGTCATTGATGCCGTCGCCCACCATGGCCACCATGGCGCGACGTGTGAGAGATCGGTCATGGTTGGCACGGTCGTTGTTGTTGTTGTTGTTGTCGTCGTCGTCGTAGTCGGCGGTGCCAGCGTGCAACGTGGCCTGGAGATATCGAACCTTGTCGGCCTTTTCCGAGGGAAGCACCTCGGCGAGCACGTTTGACTCCCTGATGCCCACCAGGCGAGCTACAGCCCGCGCCGTGGTGACGTTGTCCCCCGAGAGCATCCAGACTTGGGTCCCGCGGGCGTGAAGCGCTTCAACCACAGCCACGGCCTCGGGTCGCACCGGGTCAGACACGGACAAGATGGCGGCAAGGGACCACTTGCCGTTGTTGTCCTGTTGGGACTTGACTGCCATGATGGCAACCGACTTGGCCTCCGTCTTCCAGCTCTGCAGACGGCGGGATATAGCAGGAGACAAGGGGACGGAGAGGTCGCGCATGAGCAACTCGTTGCCCACAGCTAGCTCAAACGGTTTGTCACGATAACGCGCCTTCATCCCTCGGCCCGGCAGCTCCTCAATCTTGTCGAGTGCGGCGGACGAGATTCTGTCTCCGCAAAAGTTGACAATGGCTTTGGCGATGGGGTGGCTACTTTGCTCTTCGACCGCTTTGAGCCCGGATAAGAGCGCATGTTGATCAAAGTCCTGGATCATGTCATCCTTGTTGGGAAATAGCTCCGAGTCTGTAATCCTGGGCTCGCCGCCTTGGGTCAACGTCCCCGTCTTGTCAAATACCACACAGTCAATCTTGCTGGCCTTCTCGAATGCCTCGCCTCCGCCCTTGGCCAGGATCCCGTGCTTGGCTGCTATGCCGCCCCCGACAAATATGGCTGTCGGGGCAGCTAGAGCGAGCCCGCACGGGCAAGCGACCACAAAGACTGCAATGGCAAAATGGAATGCGAATGCCGCCGATCCGCCAGACGACATGAGTTCTGATTTGGACACCACGCCGCTCAGGGCAAGAGAAAACCAAGTGATCCAAGTGACGATTGCGATGAGTGTGATGACGGGGACAAAATAGGAAGTGAGAAGATCCGCAATCTGTTCCACGGGCGCTCGTTTGGTCTGGCCCTCGCGCACCACTTCCACAATCTGATCAAGCATGGATTTCCCGCATGTGCCAGTCACGCAAATCGTGACGGCATCTCCCTTGTTCACCGTGCCCGCAAAGACCTCATCGCCGGGGACCTTCTTGATTGGACGCGACTCTCCGGTCAGGCTGGACTCGTCAAAATTGGTCTCGCCAGTGAGGATGAGCCCGTCAACCGCAGGCGATGCTCCGTGGGGAATGCGAACCATGTCGCCCTGCTCGAGCTGATCAATGGGTACGACTGACGTAATGTGACCGTCCCCGATAGAATTCTTCTCCAAAAGAAGCGCTGTGCTGGGCCGCAGCTTGGCCAACGCTCCGACTGCGTCGCCAGTTTTTGATTTGCTATATGCCTCAATCAATCTTCCCGCAAGGAGGAACAGGGTTAAGAATACAACAGAATCAAAGTAAAAGCGGCTTTCGGGCACTCGGGTGTCCTTTCGTATGCCTGCGGCAATCATCTGTGCCACCGACGAAAAATACGCAATCGTAGTCCCCAGGGACATGAGCATATTCATGCTGCCAAACTTGTAGAACCTCTCTACAAGTGGCGTGCGGCTCCCGGGTCGCCACATGGCGCGGATCTCCTTGATGGCACGGATGTGGAAAATGTCTGCAGCGAAAAAGTACACGGGAGTTGAGAGCGCGAAGAGAATGAATTCCAGACGACTCAGTCCTGATCTCCAAGGCTCCATCAGGTAGAGCCTTGTGGGATCCGAGGCAGGGATCAAACTCATGTAAACGATTCCAAACACGAACGATGGTATGGCCAGCACCAACGTAAGCATTGCGCGCCCAAAAAGCTGGCGCTGGTGCTTGGCCGCAATGGCCTTTGACCGTTCCTCCAAAGTCGGGGGATGATGAATCGACGCTTGCAGAGAAGGATCTGTTGCCTCGATTGCCTTGAGTATGTGTCGGATAGTGAAAGTGGGAGCGCGAGGGGCATAGCGTATTTTGAGGAACGGCTTCTCTCGGGATGGCTCCTTAAGAATATCGATGCGCGAAGAGCCAAGGTTGTCAAGTGTCTTGCGTATACGGTCAGGGCACTTGGCGCAGAATATGCCGTCGACCCGGATCTCAACCTCACGCTCGTTCTTCGAAGCAAGACTGACTTGACGCAGATCAACAACCTTGTCTAGCGCGGCATCGTAGCCGAGATCTTCAATGGCTTCGACCAACTTTTGTGCTCGGCTCTGGTCCTGGTCCGTCGCAAAAATATCCACCGATGCGCTGTTTGTGACCAGGTTGACGACAATCTTGGATACCCACGGATACTTTTGAATCTCCTCAGTAATGGTGTTGGCACAAGATGCGCACGTCATGCCGCCGATGGATACGGTAACTCGCCATAACTGAGGGGAGCCCGAGTCGGAGTCGCTGTCGACAACCACGCGCTCGAGAACGGCTGGGGACGCCTTGACAGCGTCATCCAGGCGCTTGTGGAGGCTAGAAGCAGACAAGTTCTTCCGACCCAGTTGTTGTTCCAGGACGGCGCCATTCTCGTAACCCATATCAGCGGCTGTCGCCTTGCAAGCATCGCAGTTTTCCAAATGCGTGGCTGCTCTGCCGTCATGCGGCGTGGCAGACGGCGTGGCAGCTCTCCATAACCTCCACCACAGTTGGAGCGCACTATTGCTGTGATGATGGCGGCTTTCCTGACTGGCGCCTTGTTGGGCGGAAGAGTCTTCTGCTGAGTAGCGCAAGTCGTGCAAATCGTGCAAATCATCTGGAATATATGCCGTTGTGTCGACGGCACATATCTCGAAGCCAGCATCCTCGAGGGTCTTGCCCATGGCTCGGACGAAGTCGGCACCTGCATCTTGGTGCTCGACAGTGACAACCGAGGTGACGACATTGGGAGATACCCAAGACACTCTGCCACCGTACTCTTGTCCAAGGGCATTCTTAATCACGGCCACGCAGGACGGACAGTGCAAGTTGCCGACGAGGTACGATGTTGTGATGAGTTTCGGTTGCGCCATGGCTGATGAATGTTGTACATGTGTGCGCACGCGAGCGTGGGCGTCACAAGAGCCGCTAGAGTCGCTTGAGTCCCAAGAGAAGCGAAGTGGCGACGGATGCACGAGAAAAGAGAGTGTGTCGGATCATGAATGCACGGCACTTGGCGCGAGGGTGCGTTCGGGTGAAGCTTGCTGCTGTCCGCCGTCCTTTTGTCGACCGGGAGCCCTGGAGCAAAGCAAGGTCGTGATGAGATGCGAGGAAGATGGGATGGATGCGAGAAGATAAAAATAAGGCTTTTTCAATAAGAATGAGGAATGCAACATTCGCTTGATGTGGACGGAAACGTCCTGGTCAGCAGTTGTCACCGGTTTCATGGAACATGGATGATGAGGTGGCAGTCTGCAGTGTTGCAGATACTGCAGGCATGCAGCAGACGGGATTGGTCAGTCAGCAGAGATAAGCGGGGCTGCAAGCAGGGACACTTGCGATTGAGACCCATGAGACGAGTACGCAAACATGCAGCAACGGATTTTTAAACATGCACCAGCATCTAAACCTAAAACGGAAGATATACCTATTCCTTTAGTGCTAAAAAGGCTATACCTCTATACCTAATTATAGTTTCTTAACTCTTATTAGATAAGCTATTATAAGCTTTTATAAAAAATAGGTATAAAGGTATAGTTTTTTTAGCATGTTCAAAAATCCGTTGCTGCATGTTTGCGTACTCCCATGAGATCATGAGCATATAACCCTTGCTCTTGTTTGTTTGCTACCGGCCGTTTGCAGATTTGAACGCCAGGATGAGATATCGCGGCAATGCGTGGTTTTTGCGCCAACGCACAAATCGCGCACGGGTGAACCTGGTTTATGCATGGATTCTTGCTTGCCGATTTCTGGCTCGATTTCAAAATGCTTACATACACCTGGCCTGAACAGCGCTGTTCTAGGCGATTCCACATGCATCTTCACGTGACGCCGACGTTACCGCTGGTCAGTGGTTTCCCCCGGAATGCCCAACTGCATGTGGATTTCAACCTCAATCCCAGCTTTCTCTTCACTCAAGCAACAACTTCGCCATGCACCATCGTGTGTCCCTTTCTTGCAGAAAGATGCCACGTAAGATGCTGGTCACAGGCGCAGTGACCTTGGTATGTCGCCGGATATATCGCGTTTCAGGACTGCGCCGTTAGCCAAAGTCCCCGTCGTCGCATGCGTCATTATGTTGGGTTGTTCAACCTGTGCAACTCAAGCACTCTTGGCCAGATCCAGTTATTCTCAAGAAGCGCCGAGAGTCAGGTCTTACTGGCGCTAAAGTCGCAGCATTATTCTCTCCCGTGCTCCGCGCTGCAGCGCTTGAATCGACGCGTACCGAATCATATCGAATTGCACATCCGTCTTTCCATCCATGCCAAGATCGGAAACTCATACAGGTACTCTCTACCCGGACTTCTTACGACCGTTTTGACGTTGCTGGCAACTGCCGTCCTCACTGTGTGGGAGAAGGCACCAACCATCTGTACAGTAGCCCAAACTACGTGGCTACGAATGGACGCGATTCGAATGGCGACGCAAAATCCTGGTCACGCAGAATGAAGGGCGTCGCGAACGGAAGAACTCACCTGCTCAGGAGGCCACAAGAAATCTTGCGTACAATCAATCACTGCACGTTGTGACAAGGCTCGAACAAGTAGTCTGGGCAAACCTTGCGATGCTTTCTGTTGCTTACATTTCACTTTGATGGCAGTTCGTCATCATGTAGCGTGGCATATTTCATCATCGAGACGGAAGAAATTGGGGTTGGAGAGCCTGCTCAGCGCCGGATCAAAGGGTGCTCACTGCTCGAATCCAGACGAACCAACCCGTCAAGGGCATCTAGATTCCGTTGTGCATTGCTTGATGTGGTTTTCACCTTGTGTAGAGGCAATCGGCGTGTTCTCCTGTTTCTCGTATGCGCGACAGTTTCTGGACATGCACAAACTTTCACGGTTACTAACCGCCCCGTGGTGGTTTCACCGTCAACATTCGACAGCCAATGACGACGACGACTCGGTGACTCGACGAGCCTTGCCGCCAATGAGAATTTGGACGCATGTCCATTTCGGTAAAGCGCAGCTAGAAAGACAATTTCGCACTACCCAATGGCTTTGTAATGCAGCAACAGGGACGCAAAGACCTCAGCCTTCCCGAACACAAAGCCAGCTGCGCCAGTAGACAAATCCACAATGACGGGCTGACAAATTGCATGACCGGAATCCCATGCACGAGCACATGCGAATTGGGCGGTTGTCGGCGGAACGTCGCTGTCTACGTCTCGGGCCCTCGATCGCGGACGTCGGAGAAGTGGGTCAGTCCGGGCGTCAGTGCGCACGCAGGGTCTGGTTCTTGCACCATAGACGCTAAGCCTGTTCGGGACAAGACCAATTGCGTGATTCCTTCAAACTATCAACAATTGACCGTAGCCCAAGGCCGGAGGCGACAAGTGTGAAATGTGAACGGCAAAGAAAAAGCGCCATGAAAGGAAGAGGATTTGTCCGGCTGTGATTTGTACGATGGATGCCGGAGTACCGAACCGTGGGGTCAGCGCTGTTCTTGATTATTAGAATTCTTTTTCCCTTACAAACTTGTTCACTCTCGTTTTTCAACCGACCTGCTCCCTCTGCCATTATTTGTTCCTCGATAAAGACGGTGGGAGTACTCTCTTTTTATTCCTTCATTAGGATTCTCCTTCTTGCAGGAGTGAGGGAAAATTACCTACCACTTTACGGGGTGAAAGAGTAACGAGGCTTCCTTGCGTGCTTTGTCCGGTTTCGTAGCGGTGTAATCGCCGCCTCATTCGATTGTCGGGCTTTTCCTCCTCTCGAAAGAAACACATTATTCTGCCAACCAAGATGACTTCCCAACAGCAGGAATCTTCCAACAGTGCTGTTGTTGCTCAGAAAACAGCTTCCGAGTCTCTCTCATCAGCTCTCCCCTTTGGTCGACCCGTAGCCTTGGACGACATCTCCGGTCCGACTTACGTGACGGCCCAGCTGCTCGTGCAGCAAATCGCCTACAAGCTCTCGGACAAAATCTTTTCCTACTCGCCCGAAACCTTTGATCTCGACATTGCTGCCAAGGAATGGGCCTCGCGGCAGGGTACCAATATCCACGGCTACACACCGCACGTCTTGCCTCTTCAGACCAGAACGGGTGCCGGCTCACTGGCCCTCGGGTACATCTTCTCTCCGGATTTCGACGTGTCCAAGCGGCATGTTCCTCAGACGCTGCTGGCTCCCTCTGGCAGTTTGCAGCAGCTGAGAGGTGCTCTTGACCAGCTCTCTCTGCTGTACAACCTCTCCAGCCCCTTTGTCGCGCACATTGCCGCCGCCGACTACTCCAGCGTTGATGGCCTCGTGTCCAACTATGAAACTGCGCTGAGACTGGCCGAGGATCTTGGCTTGGGACTCGTCGCCAGCTTTTCCACCTACGAGGCCCAGCACATGTCTCTTTTCTCGACTCTTCTTGCTGCCGTGCTCCCCACGGTACACATCTATGATGGCATCCGCGTTGCCCGAGAGACTCTCCGCGTCGTCGATGCGTTGAGCGAGTCCGGAATCGCCGACTTGTACAAGAAGCTTTCGGCAGAGATCGGAGGATTGAACCCGCATCTCGACACGGCTGGCAAGGTCGTCGAGCTGCTGCGACTCTTCAACGACGAGCTCGGCACCGTCTACGAACCATTCGAGTACTCTGGTCATGAGACGCCCGATGTCGTCCTGGTAGCATTTGGCAGTGTCGAAGCGCAGGTTGCCAAGCAGACCCTGGGCAAGCTTGCCGTGGATGGTGCCAAGGTTGGTGTCATCAATGTGCGTGTATATCGTCCATTTATCGAGGAGGAATTCCTCAAGTCCATTCCCTCCTCGACCCGCACCATTGCTGTTCTGGGCCAGGTCCGGGACCGTGTCGCCGTGGAGGATGAGGCCACCCAGTCCGCCTTATACGGCGATGTTCTTACCGCCGTCACCTTTTCAGGCAAGTTCGACGAGGAGCCCGCCGTTCTCGACATCAAGTACAGTCCCGCGCAGTCGCCGACTCCGCAGTACCTGGTCAACATGCTTCACAAGATCTTTGGCAACGCCGATGAGGCGAGCCCATTTCCTTCGCTTGTGGCCGCAGAACAGTACACCTTTTGGGACGTGGACGATTCTGCTGCGTTGGAGTCGCCCTCCATCATTGGCAACATCCTTGCGAAGCAGTCGTCCACGACCAACGTCTATGTCCACGCCACGTATGATAATCTCACTCAGGGCGGCATCGTGCGGACCGATGTCAGGGCGTCCAAGATGGCTCTGGAAGCTCCTTATCCCGTCGCCGAGGCCGATGCTGTTGTCGTCGGCGATGAGCGCATCCTCAAAGAGATTGACGTCGTCGAGAGCATTGCCCAGGGTGGAAGGTTGGTCATCAAGCTCTCCAACTTCAAGGTCGGAGACATCGAGAAACGCCTTTCGGCTCCCCTGCGCAAGTCTTTGCACGAGAAGGATATCCAGCTCTTTGTCCTGGACACATCATTTTCTCCCGCTTTTGAGAAGGATGCCCAGGTCAAGTTGCTGCTGGAACTCGCCTTTCTTAAAATCGCCCAGCCAGCCATTGGACCTGAAACCGTCTCCAAGCTCACGCTAGTCGAGGGCCATCCTCCCACACTGGAGGAATGTGTTGAAGCGCTCAATCTGTGCCTGACCAAGGTCGACGTTTCTGCGTCGTGGGCTGAGGTGGAGGTCGAGGGCAAGGCAGACGTCGTCAAGCATCTCCAGCTCCCGGCCACCCTCCAGACCAACAGCTTTGCACCCTTTTCGAACAAAGAAGAGGTCGAAGAGCCGCTGGAGCTCAGCAACTGGCAGACGGCCGCCAAGGGCCTCGTCTTCAAGGAGGCCTACCAGACCCAAGCTGGACTGCGTCCCGACCTGTCCGCCAAGACGGCCACCATCCGCGTCAAGGAAAACCGGCGCCTCACACCGCCCGATTATGACCGCAACATCTTCCACATCGAGTTTGATCTCGGCGACTCGGGCCTCACCTACAAGATTGGCGAAGCGCTGGGCATCCACGCCCACAACGACGAGGCCGAAGTCGCCGGCTTCATCAAGTCGTACGGCCTCGACCCCAACGAGCTTGTCCGTGTGCCTGCTCGCGAAGACGCCGACGCTCTGGAGGTGCGCACCGTTTACCAGGCTCTCGTGCAGAACGTGGACATTCTCGGCAAGCCACCGAAGCGCTTCTACGAAGCTCTCGCCGAGTTTGCCACTGAAGACGTCGAGAAGAAGAAGCTGGAGGCTCTGGCCAGCGCTGCCGGCGCCGAGGACTTCAAGCGCCGGTCCGAAATCGACATGCTGACATACGTGGACGTGCTCGAGGAGTTTCCATCGGCGCGACCCAGCTTCACCGACCTCGTCAAGATTGTCAGCCCGCTCAAGCGCCGCGAGTACTCGATTGCGTCGGCCCAGGCCGTCACGCCCAACTCGGTCAGCCTCATGATCGTCGTGGTCGACTGGGTAGACACCAAGGGCCGGACTCGCTACGGCCACGCCACCCGCTACCTCAGCCGGCTACAACCCGGTGCCATCGTCACCGCCTCGGTCAAGCCTTCGGTCATGAAGCTCCCCGCCAAGGACACGGCGCCGCTCATCATGGCCGGTCTGGGAACCGGACTGGCCCCCTTCCGCGCCTTTGTCCAGTACCGCGCCATGCAAAAGGCCCAGGGCAAACAGATTGGCGAAATCCTGCTGTACCTCGGCTCGCGGCACCAGCGCGAGGAGTACCTCTACGGCGAGGAATGGGAGGCCTATCTCGCGGCCGGGGTCGTCACCCTCGTCGGCGCGGCCTTTTCTCGCGACCAGCCCCAGAAGATTTACATCCAGGACAGGATGCGCGAGACGCTGCAGCAGATTGCCAAGGCCTACATTCAAGACGGCGGCAGCTTCTACCTCTGCGGCCCGACCTGGCCGGTGCCCGACGTGACCAAGGTTCTGGAGGAGGCCATTGCGGCGGAGGCGCACGGCAACGGCAAAAAGGTCGACCCCAAGAAGGAGATTGAGAAGCTCAAGGAAGAGGGACGGTATGTCCTCGAGGTATACTAGTAGGGGAAAAGGAAGGAAGTTGGGGGTTTTCCAGCCTCGCCAAGCAAAACCAGATTCTCAAGCCTTTTTTTTTTTTTGGGGTGTGTGTGTGTGTGCATGCCATCTACATTCGCCATAGCCTATAGAATCAATGAACAAATCATTGCAATGCATAGACATATGTATACATGTATCTTTGCAATAAACTCGTCTCTTTTAGTCCTCCTCCCTATCTTCTTCCACCCATGTTAGCTAGCATACTTGCCGAAAAAGAAGTGAGCGAAAAGAAAAATACACCAGAGAAAACGTTACGACGCCGTCTCGCGTATCCAGCCAGCCGACCAACCGACTTCCTCCCCCTCCACCCTCCAAGAAATATGTAATGTGCAATATCTCTGTCTCCTCCCGCACTGCCTGCCACGTCCCAGTTCTTTTCCCAGGACCTGCTTGACGATTTTTCCGCTCGAGCATTCGCATGCCTAATCTACCTTGGACCTACCTAGTACCTGTAGGTGCCTACCCACTTACCTAAAGTACCTAGGTACACAAGTACTTGGCTGCCCTGTTACCATGTACTGGTGTTGAGAGGCAGCAAGAGGAGGTACTGCCCAAGTCCATAGGTACCTACCCAAAGTACCTAGGCACCTACTTTAACCTACCTGGGTCGGAAGTCGGAACATGTATGCATTGCCCGCCGATTTCCTTTATCGGCCAGGCCTTGCTTTTTATTTTCCGTCTTACCATTTTCTATTTCTTTTCTCTTTTCTCTTTCTTTTCTTTTCCCTTTCTTTTTCTTTTTTCTTTTTTCCCCTTTCCCTTCCTTTCTTTTATTCATATTGTGCAGGATCTGGTCTCACATGACACAAATCTGTATCACCATCGGCAAACGGCGGACTGACAGCCTGATGCGTCTCGCAACCAGGACAATAAAGCCGAAGCAGCACACCAGAAGCAGTAGGACATGTCTCAGGTGTGGGCTCCGTTCTGATGTTTTTTTTTTTCTTCTTCTTTTCGCGTAATGAGACAAGATGAGTAGTAAAGGGAGAAAAGAACTTTTTTTTTTTTAAGAAAAAAAAAAAAGAAAGGAAGAAGAAGGAATTTGTTTTTATAATCTCCGTTGTGACCGGCTTGGCCCGCGCACACAAGACAAGCCGGCTCTCGAGCTGGTTGGCATGACGAGCTAATGACGTGGCTGTGAGGAATTATCTCTGTTGAGATACATAATCAGAGGGAGGATGACCTGAACTCTGTGCTTCAATATATTAGGCAATATTGGATTTTCCTTCTTTTTTTTTTTAGTTTTCTTCTTCTTTTTTCTTTTAATCTGGCGGCCTGGTTCTCAATAACATGGTTCGTGTTTGTGCATCGGAACAGTTCCATCCCATGCAATACGCACGGGTGACAACGCGAGGAAATAACCAGACGGAAATTAGCCGTCCGTGCTGTGAACAATGCATGAATGACAACGCTCGACATGGCAGCTGTCTGCAAAAACCGGGCGGCCCCGTCCTTCTCTCCACATGACTTGTACCAAATGCTGGTCAGGCGGCTAACCACGTCAGACAACGTTGAATCATAAAAAGAAAAAGAATGAAAGGAAACAGAAGAGAAAGAAAAGAAAAAGAAAAAAATAAAGAATGGGGGGGGGGAGAGGGGTTTGGTTGCATCTGCCCCTCTAAGCGATCTCTCTCGGACCCAGTAAAGCGAGTGACGGGGCGATGGCGACAGACTCGATCCCTGTCTTGACTCTTGCGTAGATAATGTGCATATTGACACAACAATGTTTGACTTGTAGTATGTGCCTATGTCGTTACTCACATGCATACATAGTACATACATATGTATGTACATATGTATGCATGTAGTTGTTGTTGTTGTTTCAGATCAGTCATCGACCATCGACTTTCGGTGCCGCACGGAGACAAGGCGGCTGAATCGGTGGACTCTGTGCTACTTGGACACGCGCGAGAGCACTACTCTTAATGTAGGTCGTATCGAGAAAAAATAGTAGTTAAACTTGACGCCTCAGCGTGGGAAAGTACGCCACCTGCTTTTGTATCAAGAGTCCAGAACAAGAGTATGGGAAAGGTATTGGAAAAGGTGTTGTTGTGTTGGAAAGAGTAAATACAAGAGGAAAATGAAGAAAAATAAATGAAAGATATAGTATAATTGTGCAGGCCCTTCCGCATGCATACTCCATGATAGCCAAGTAGTAGGTATATCTACGACAACATCTCTCTAATATATCGATCAACGACTTTGAGATGCTAAAAGGGGACAGAGTAAAGAATGATAGAGTGAAAAAAAAAAAGAGAAAATAAGAGGAAAAAAAAAAAAAAGGTTCGGCCCGACATGCTGCTTCATCAATGCTGCCCGGCTACGTTGCGGGCCGGGTTTCATGGGCGCACAATGCCCCCTGGGCACTCATGCAAGCCAGTCCTGCAGGTCACCCACGATATGGTAAGTTGGGTTGGCAGAGTGGCCATCACCGCCTTTCTTGTCCCAGGCCCAACGATCAGAGAACTCAGGCGTGAGGCACCCTTGCATCATGTCGGCGACGTAGTCCCCAATGACTGGAAGAAACTTCCAGCCATGGAACGAGCCGCCCGTGGCCACGTAGAGGCCTTGGCAATGTGGATGCGGCGTGATGAGGAAGTCGTGTGTTGGAGTCGATGCGTCCCTGAAAAAAGCATCCATTATCGTGTCAGCTTTTTGCATCGATTGCTTGTTGCATCGAATGCTTTTGATTGCGCCGCCTGCGTTGTATTGCATTGCATCGCATTGACGTTCGTCATCATGCACGTCTTACACCGTTGCGGGGAACCAAGTTGGGAAACTAGCGCCGTCGATATTTGCTTCACTCACCAGCATATACGATAGGCCTCGATGGCAACATCCTCTACGTCTTTCCCGTAAAGCCCTTCCAGAGTCCTGCGAGCACGCTCTTGAAAAAAGTTGATGAACTTGGGTCCTGTCCAAAAATTGTACACACTCTCGTCCGGAACCATGGATAGGCGTTGGCCGGTGAGGGGACACTTGACGTAATTGGTAAAGCACATGTCACAGTTGAATTTGATGGTTCCGTCCTTGAGCATGGACATGCCTTCGCCTGTTGGATGTCCAACGCTGTCAGTTATCTCTATTCCTATTTTCTCTTCTTTTTTTTCTCTCTATTTCATTTCTTTTCCCAGCACGGGGGCCTTTCATATTATAAAGCTCTCAGTTGCAGACTCACTCACCTTTGACTTGTGGCAGGCAGTTCTTCAATACAGGGACTGACGATAGTTTCTCCTTTTGAGCTCCAGAGACTTTGGCGTAGAAACTCACGGCCCCCGTGGCCAGCAATCTGCTGCCGGCATGGAGTTGGGAGTCTTGTTGGGGAGCGCTTTGCGCAAGAAGAGATGCTGTGCGCGCCCCTGTGGCAAGCAAGATTTTGTCTGCATGCAGCGTCTCGCCCGATTGCAGAGTGACTCCAATGCACTGGCCGTTGGAGCCAAAGCTGAGCCTCGCCATAGCGCCGACCACGTATTCAACTCCTTGTTTCACAGCTTCTTGGATCACAGCTTCGAGAGCCTTATCAGCCTCGGCAAAGCCAACTGATGGGTTGAAGAGAATTTTATCCAAGCCCTCAAAGTTTGCCGTGGCAAAGGCTCCATTCCACCGCCGTCGAACCTCGTCAACTGGGAGGAAGTGTGAATTATTCTCGATGCCCAGTTTCTTGTATGAAGAAATACTCTCAACTCCAAAGTTAGAAGGGTCGGCTCTGAGCATTCCGACTTCGTGATACCATGTCTTGTATAAGTCATGGTTTCGCCACAAGGGCATGGCTCTCTTCAGCATTTTCATGTAGAGCTCGTCGGGATAGTCATCACGAACAATCTTATTAATGTCGTGTGAAGCTGCGCGAGGATTGGGAAATTGTGTCGTGTCGACGAGAGTAACCTTGCTTGTTTCTTGCCTTTTGATCAAGCTCAAGGCGGTTCCGGCACCAAAGTTGCCTGCCCCAATGATCAGGTAGCTCGTCATTTTTTTTTTCTTGTGAAAACTTTGGTCGATTCAGTGTAGTCGAGGTGAATTGCGCGATCTTTGCTTTCGCTTGCTTCCTGGACAATGTATCTAAGTGAACAATGAGGGGGGTTCAAGGTTATGAAATAATAACCAGAGGGCGACAACGAAAAGTAAAAGTGAAAGAAAAAGCTTTAAATTTTCGGACGAGTGTTTTTAATTTGGCGCTGGGTTGATTTTCTGGCAGTCTTCTGAAGTCATGGATCGTCTATTTATGACGCCTTTCATGAGATGCTAAGACAACGGGCCGCCGTGCGACTTTTATACTTGAAGCCCTTTAGCTTTCTCAGCCGAGACGTGGACGGCTAATGGAATGGGGCGTGGCTATCTGAAAAAGAGCCGATAAAACCGGACCCTTTGAGTATATCGGACCCAGCTAAGAAAAGGAATTCTTTGACGGTATGGAGAGGCGAGCGCGAAGCCGGTCTGCAACCCAGGAACAAGGGATATATCTCTGACGTGTCAGCTCGAGGGCATGTCTCATCCCGAGAAAGGGGATGCTCCTCTCCCGTCTCCTCGTCTTCTCCCAAGCCATGCTTACTGAGGGTGGGGCACATGTTAAAAAAAGTAGCCTGTTTCTTTCCGCGAGGGGATAGGAGCAGGACGGGAGGTAATTCTTGTTCGGACTTCGAACATGTCGAGGCAAAACACAAGGCGCCGGCTGTTGCAAGGGGGGGTTCGATGATTAGGGTGTGAAGATGAGACCGTGCCAAGACAAATCGTACCAGACGCATCTCCCCAATAGAAAACGAGGGTCCGGGGGTGCGGCGGCCTTGTGGGCGCGGTGCACGCTCGTCGGTTGAAACGGAGAGGCGCCACGACAGCAAGCTTGCGTAGTGTTTGTTGGTTGATTCGTATGTGATGCTTCGCCGAGGGCCTTCAGATCGATTGGAGAGCTTGGCCAGGCGGGAAGGACCATGGCCATGACATGGTAGAGCTGCGAGCTGCCCTGGCATCCTGCTCCGTTGCATTGCCGTAACGGGATGGACACTCGCGGCTTAAAAGGGTTAGACCGACTGGCCGAGGGAGAAAATGGAAATGGCCGCAAAGTCTAAATCAAGTGAGACAACAAGACGAGACAACAAAACCACCAGATTGCGCTTGTGATGCCCGAGTGAGCGAATTTCACACCACCTCCATGTATTTTCTGTCCCATAGACATTTCAGCGGCTGGTAGAGCGCCAGGATCTCGTGCTGCAAGTCGTGTAGCCTCAGTCTTCATAAATCTGCCGGGCGATGCAGATGTCCAAGCTGGAAGTTGCAACAAACGATAAAATAAATGCACTCTTTTGTCGAAATCCCACTCCGGCAAAACAATATAGACAAAATATGTCTAGCTCTCAATAAGCCACCAACGGCCGCAGGTCATCTCGAATTGTGTTTATGAGCCCTCATTGTCCTTTAGCGAGTCTGTTGTTCTCTCCCGATTTGGCTCTCTGCTGGACCCGTCGGATTTATTCATAGATAGCCAACGGCACCCAATACAAGCTGGTCTTGCCTCTCCTTAAGAAAGCAATAGCAGCCGTTACGCTCTAGTCTGGCGACTGTTTTATGACGCCTGTCTTGTTCAAAGAACCTAGGCTCCCCCAGCTAACAGTGAGCGGCATAGGTGAGTTCCACAGGTAGTGTAGTGATAGCAGTCCGCTTAGCATAGGGATCGGCGCACAAGTAAGACAGCAAGACCCTTATTGAAGATCCCTTCGCCAGCACGGAGATTTTTCCAATGTCCGGAAGACACACGATGCAACAACGTAAAGGACTGTGCTTCAAATCCCGTGGAATCGGTACAGTAGTAGTCAGTTGCAGCTATGCTGCACATGTGGCTTGACGTAAGCACCTTCATTTGGAATTCGCCGCCTGTCATCCTTTCTCTTCTCTCCGCCATTCTCCCTTCAGATGAGACCTAGGGGCCCAACATCACCTTAGAAATAGCGCAAGGTGGTCGTGTCATGGGGTTTGACAACTGTCCAACCAGACAAGTTGGATCGGGTGGTCATCGGCCCAATGGAAGACGTGCAGCGTATTTTCATATTCTTCTGCTCCTGCCGGTTCCTCTTCGTGATCCCTCCTTGTCGCTCACGAATGAGTAGTCCAGTAATCTCAACGGAGGGCTACTGGTGCAGTACCTACCTAGGTAGCTATGTTACCCTTGTCCCGCGGGATTTTTTGGTTGTCACACAGATGCCTAACGACATGACACCCCGATTCCGGTGCAGGACAACTGAATAGTCCCTTTCCATAATATATGAGTACATATTGAACATGACATGACGCCCTCGCAAGCCATACTGGAGAAATTTTGTACTGTGAGGTGAGATGAATGTGGAATATCGGGATGGGGGCCAAGAAAGAAGTCTGAAGCGACTATCAGACATGTTGTAACGACCCAACGTGACATGAAACCATTTCTCTCTTGGTTGTTGCTTTCGCTCAACGTCAAACTAAGAGTTACAGCTTCCATATCGTTATCGAATCTCATGCCGTAGAAATGCGTGCATGTGACCCGAAAATAAACCTCAAAATACCATTAGGAGTCAGTTGGTCCTGTCCCTGGTCGAATATGTGTATTCCTGGCTCTTTCAGAGAGACGTGTTATGTCGATCGTCTGCACGTCCCTCGACTGTTGCTGCGCTGGCAAACACCGAGCCGAAAGAAATTGACACTGTGCCATCGAATCTTCTCGCTGTATTATCGACAGGGACTTCATTGTTGCAAGATCACAGCATAGACAGATAGTGCTATCAGTGGACGTTAGTTGAAGTTCAAAAACTTTGGACCGCAAGGTACTAGGAAGGCACGTGGTAGAAGGTGAAATATGATGCCAACATGAGAGGAATGTGACTAGGCCACCGCCTATCCAGAAAGGGACTTCTCAAGTATCAACTGCCTTGTTTTTTTTTTCATGTTGGCTTTTGCAGGCTTCAGTCCCTGTGAGGATCACGACACGATGTTGGTCCTTTGAGCTTTTGTGACATGCATGCGGTTCTGCTCTGACCACCATGCCTTAGGCCCGCACGAGCTTTCGGGCACGTGAGGTTGGATTGGCCAACGGCCGCTTGTTCCTTCCTTCTGAAGAGTGTCCGGTCGAAGTTAATTTTTAATTCTTAACTGGGCAGGAGCAGACGGCGAGATGAACGCCTTGCGCGCTCTTCATGTTTTTGGCGCGTTCGCTGAGCGTGCGGCTAAACAATGAGGAGCACCACCTCACGCCCGTCTGCTTGGGTTCATGGGGATGACCGGTGCTCTCGATGGAGTATAGGCAAGGAAGTCTGGAATGGAAGCTGGAAGTTCGAGTCTGGAGTCCGGATTTGTTTGTGCTGAAGAGCTGGTGGGGCGGAGAGCCCCATCTGGCCCTGGGTGCCATCCCATCCTTGTGTGGTGCCTGGGGCGCGGCAGGGCCAAACCGCCTGCTCATCTCTCCGTCGAGGTCGAGTCCTGACTCCTGAGTTTGGAGTGTCGTTGGATCGATTATGTCAAACCATCGAGAACGCAAAGCCCTTCTCGTCGCCATCACCGAGCCGCGCCGCCATTGAGATCGCGGAGACACTTTCGGCCGGCTACGTGTGCTCCCTGACGACAAAGACTGGCTTGAAGAACCGAAATTCCAGGTGCCTTCGACACTGTTGTCAGTTTGTTTCCTTACGCCACATACACCAGGTGGCCAGGATCTACGGGCCAAGGCTGGTAGATGTCGGGACCATGCGAAAATATTCGTGATAGCTATCCTGCTCCATTCTCTTTGGCTCATCTATTTGCCCTAGGTCATTTACATGCAGCCATTCGCGGCTTTTGTCCTTTAAAGCATGACCAATCGTTACCACGGTGGCATTAACTACCTAGGTAGGTATCGAGTCCATGCGGCGATTTCTGGGGATGGGATTCCTCGTCCAACTATGGTGTCCAACTTGTGTCCGTAAGTGTGCCTTCCTAGCAATTCGTGATTTGGCAGATAATAACAGAGATAACAGAATGGTTCGCCATTGGCAGCATAGCATAATTACGTCGACTGTATTCTTTCTGCGTCTGGGACTGCTTCTATTTGCAGATCAAGCAATACAACTTCACAATTTGGGCAAGCCATTCGATGATAGCACGCACAAGTCTCGCAAATGGTGCTTCAAGGTTTGCCGCTCGTCAATTTCGCAAAATCTCGCAATGCTCATCCCACAAGACCAATCAGAAGATCAATAGAAGCTTGTGAGTCATGGGTTCCCTGAAGTATGGAGGGATGTACATGGTTCCATGTACCTGGTTCTCGCTTTCCTTGGTAGGAACAATCCCTCGGCGGCCTCGATGGTCTAGGTCTTTCCCGGCCCCTGGGGTATGGAGCCCAGTCCAATATTCCAGCATCAATGGTACGTTGACCTGTCATCCCAGCTCGTCATTAATATCGTCACGATGCGACGGTAAACATGCAAGGACGTTTGTCTGGGCTGCAAGTATGCAAGAACATGTGTTTAGTGGCCTCGACAAATAACTGCAGGCTACAAATTCTCCACAACTTTTTTCAAAAAAAAAAAAAAAGAAAAATAGAAAACGCCAACTTGTTCTACATGCTGGCACTGGGTCTCGACGGCCTCAAATCTTCGGCTTCCACGCCTGTGAGCGCCTCCAATGGAAGGTATCCTAATTGACGTGTCAAAACAGTTCGAAGGGTAGATACCCATGTTTATAGCATCGGAAGAGCCCTCATGGATCTACACATGTATGCGCACCAGCCGTACAGTACGCTTCACGCCGGTCATGGATGGTCAGGCCGATGAAAAAGCGGACTTCGTGGCTTATGATGAATCGGCATCGGCCTGACCTTGCGGGTCGGATACCCACAGAACCTCGCATTACACTTCTTCATTCTCGCACTCTTTGGTATACTTGGCCAGTCGGGGAGGAGGGATCTTCTTACATTTTCACAGCTCGAAAGCGTCAGGGAAAAGACTTTGTGGAACTTGGAACACCGCATATGCTATCACAACATGTGACGGTACACCAAAGGTGTCGATGCATGTCGGCTCATGACTTACAGAAAAGCCGTTTCCATGCGACTCGACCTTGTTGACCTTGACCTTGACCGGAAAGCTATTTGACCGTCAACCAAATTAGTCATGTATCAGACGGCTCGTCATTATTGTCAAGCTCCTTACCCCCATTTCACCTTGGAAGTTGCGTCACTTCACGAAGTACCCGCCGAATGCGTGAAGTCTGCATATTAATTTAGGAAAGATAGAAGGGGATAGGGTTAGCCCGTGTGAAACACAAGTTTGAATTAACCAAGAGACAAGCTTCGAGATGCTTGATCAACAACACCGGGTTTGATAGTAGGTGCAAGTCAAATGCAACGAGAACAAGAGGAAACATTAAAAGGCCAAGTTCCAGCTTCAAAATATCATATCTACTGTTTGCCAGTGTAAGCTTACTATGACGGACACTTACACATGACTTGATAGAGCGTGAGCCCAAAGTGCTATACACACGTAGCTTCATAATAACTAACTATTTGTACATGTCTATTGGGGCGCAAGCTGCGATGCACACACCAGCAGGAATCTAATATAAGCCAAAAGGTCTTTGCTTAACCGAATCGAGAATTTACTGGAACTACCCAGAAGCGTAGAGACGAATAACCAGCCGTGCGTTGCACCATTTCATCTCCGACAGAGACCTCATATCTCCGCACCATGTCCCCTATCCGAATAAGTGGCTCAATGAGAAACCGGCCAACATGAAAAGGAACAGGTCAATCTCTTTTCCTCGTCTTGACAGCTCGAGTAAGGCTCTTCCCTGGCCATCGGCGCAATTCTATAAATATGTGTAGATTAATTAACTACATATTAGGCATTCCCCTGCTCTATATTCCCTTGATGAACTAATAAGAGAGAGATTGTTGGACAGGAAGACGCATACCAGGGAGGCACGTCAACTTGATGTGTTTGAAACCGCGCCGATGGTGAACTAGGACTCCATCTCAGGCTGCTAACAACTCTTACTTCATGTTAGAATCGAACCGTCACGTCAACATGTAATGCTTGACTGTGGCCTTGTGCCTCTCCAATCCGTCACGTCGAGCAAATCGCCTTTTCTTCGGGGGGTTCGGGCAGCCAGGTACGTCGCAGCGCCAGGGTTTGCGGTGTTTGTTGCAATGCTGCCTATATCACGTTGATTAGCATCATCCCCACAACTTTCCATCCCCAATTCGGGACTCTTGAGCGAATTATGTCCACGAGCCGTCCGACAATGGCTTGCGCTATTCAGAGATTGCAGAGGAGGCAAAGAAAAAAAAAACACATGGCACGCACGCAAATGAGGAGTTTCTGTCAAAGACCACCAGGTTTCCATCCTTATCGACGCCACCTTTGTCGCATTTTACGCCTTTCGGACAAAAGTAGACGCCCTTCCCACGTTGTCTGAGTGCAGCCATGTCTATGGATTGGAACTGCTCATCGTCGTCAGATGACGAACAATCTGACCCAGACGCGTCGACGTTGATATTCGGGGGATAATCCGTTTGTCTTTTGCCAGACAGCAGCCTGCAAGATGAAACATGTGGTGGATTACTATCGCTGGTAAAGCATGCACCTTCTGCCATTTGTGAAAACTTTGTTTCACACCATGGTTGAATGGATGCTTGCAGGACCTGGTGCCGTCTCATCATGATGAGTTCAGGACGCCATATTTGCTGGACTTCTTGAGAAAACCTCAGACTTAGATTTCTAATGTGTCTGTTCCAGGAGAATCAAGTTAGCCAGCAGGCTCCTGTCTTTCTTCCTTCGTTTCTTGGCTTCTTCTTCGTCTTTTCTTTCTTTTCTTTTCTTTTCCCTTCCCTCTTCCTACTATCTCTGTCTCTCTTTCCGTCTTTCTCTCTCTCGCTCTCTCTCTCTTTTCCGTTTGTTTTCTCGGCACAAAGGTGGACAATCAGGAATTGGCAAAATGGTGAAGCCGAAGCAATCGAAAAACGTACGAACCTGAGCTTTGCGACATTTACATCGATCCTGGCTACTTCCGCGAGGTCAGATAGATGACTGACGGCTTTAGATCTTTCATGAGCTTGGATAGCTGTTTGAGCAATATGGGGACCGTGGACCAATTGTTCTGTCAATTGGGCCCATAACATGGCTGTTCGTGTGAGATATTCGCCCAGTTCGGCCACCAAATCCTCTGAATCCGACTCCGAAGGAGGAGTGTACATCACTCCAACGTCCTGCGCAGCAAATTCAAGCTGCTGACGAACTAAGGCGTCCAGATTGCCATTTGATGATGAGAAATACTTCAGTCCATTGTCGAATACATAAGGCATAGTCGGTAATGGCATGGTGCATAGAAAATGGAAATCACAAAAAAACGAAGAGAAAAAGAGGCTAGCCCAAAGACTGACACGGGCCGAAAATCTAACGGAGAGCCAACAGACGATTCGTTTTCAACTCGTTCTTGGCTCTCGCACTGTCACTCAGTCACCAACGAAACCCAGAGCGTTCAAATGCGATGTTGGTCTTCGCTCATCTGCTGCCACCTTTCAGTCCCAATGTGCAATACCAAGCAGACTTCTTAGCTGTCAGCGTTCTTTCAGCGTTCCTGTTGGTAACTCACGTACCGACTAGGATTGTCTGATGTCAACACCAAGATCTGCGCTCCTGAAACGGCTGTATTTCTGGAATGGCGGCAGAGCGGGGTCAGCGCTGGTTTATGGCGAAGTCGTGCGTGAGCGAGCAACAGATATCGGCTCAGCCAACGGTCCGTGTGGTAAGTGCGATATCCACGGCTTACCGGACGCTGTGAGTAACACGTGAGATGATGTGGTTGTGGTGCCGCGAGGGGTGGAAATTTTGTGAAACGGCGGCGAAAGATATGCGAAGCAGCGACCGCAGCGCGAGAAAAAGCAAATAATCCAAGGCGGGCGTCAGTTCAGACAAGCTCGATGTAGCAAAAAGAAGAAGCGTTCAGTTTTTGCAATGGTCAAGATTGTAAAGTAAGGCGCACGTAACATCTATACAGGTAGTTTTGAGGAAAAGTGTGAAAGGAAGGATATGATGATTAGAAATAAGAGAAGATATGGTCTCAAGGGGAAAAAAAAAAGAAAGAAATTCAGGCCGACCGTATGCGTATGGAATGCAAGCCCAGGCGACCCAACTAGGCAGAACTGAGGATGAGTGAGAGCGTAGGGGTCTTTCGTCCTTGTTTTCTTTCTACTAGATAGAGCAGGGGTATAAACGGGCAGCAGACGGTATGTACAAGTTTGTCCTCTAATCCCATCGTCTTTTCTCTGGTCAATTCTACTCCCTGTTGAGGACGAAGATCGCAAGTGAACCAATCCAAGCACAGCCAGGAAAGCAAGGCAAAGCCAATTTCTTCGCCGAACTGGAGAAAGAGGACGACTAGCAAGAAACACGGCGAAGGGTAAAACTCAAAAAATCAAGGGCGAATGGGGTATTCTAAAAATAATATTGTTATTGCGTAACATAGCAAAAGGTTCTCGCTTTCTCTGTCTCCCTCTGTCTCTCTCTCTCTCTCTCTCGCTTTTTCCTCTCTATTTGGGCTTTCTTTCTCTTTCTCTCTCTCTCTCTCTCTCTATCTTATTTTCTCGTTTTCCATCCCGTTCCATCTCATTCTTCATCTTTCCCACCGTGTCTGCTTGTTGCCCCGGTTGTCGTGACGTGGGTTCAGTCCCGTCACGTTACGAGACATAAAGGAAAGCTTGAGCTTGACTTGGGCAATACGAGAGCAGCCAGCCCCGAGTCGTTGCCGATACATACATATGTAAAGTAAAAAAGACAGCTTTGCTCAGTGCATGGTATACCGAATAGTCGCAGGAAATGCTTCCGGGTTTTGCCCACACTCGGTGCCTTTTTTTTTTTTAATTTTTAATTTTTTTTTGTTTTAAATCTTTTTTTTTTAAAATCTTTTTTATTTTTTTACCCTTTTCTCTCCTCTTCAGTAGCAGCAAAGACGGCCTCCCCCCCTTAAAAAAAAAGGCTTGCTTTGTCAGAGACTTGACCGTCCTGGATTCCGTGCGTCCGCGCAAAAAGTATGACGTGAAAAATCGGCCGGCCAGAAAAGTGACAGACGACAGGGGAGGGGAGAAAGAGACAGCGTGTGGGGACACTGGACAGGCGGTGTTGAGTTATTGAATCTGTAATCTGTCTGAGTACCTCGGCACAGGGGAAGGGAAGTCACCAGAGTCAGCAGGCAGAGTTCATGGATTAGACGGCCAAGTCATGACTTGAAAGGTGGGTGGATGGACATCGGCATCCATCCGGTTAAAGAGGAGATGAAGAGGAAGGAGAAAACAAGGCTAACGGTCTTGGGAAAGTGCCGGCAGAGTCGTCAGCCAATCAGAGAGCACGGCACGGCACGGCAAAGCAAAGGGCAGGCCTGCTCGGTCGTGTGGCTGTGCTGGTACGCCTAAAAAAGGTTCGGCGGCGGACGCACGGCAAACGGCAAGCGGCAAACTGACGGACCTGTTACCTGTCTGCCCAGGTGGTGAAGAGGTAAGTTCAACAGTCAGTAGGCAGGTACTTTGCCTAGGTACTTACTCAGGTAGGCTTAGCGTCGGCTACGCTGCGGTAGCGCCCGCATGTCAACTGGGAAGTCTGGAGGAGATCAATTTGATGGTTGGGTCTGGCAGGTACTTGGGCAGGTACCTGTACATACACACAGGACAAGGTACCTGGATAAGTACCTAGGGCCTGCCCGGTCCGTCACACACCAGAGACAAAAAAAATGCCTGCAACCGTTGACGTCTTATCGACGCCAAGAGGCACTGCCCGCATCGGGGAACTTCCCATTGGGTAATCCGGGGAAAGCGCACCAAACATTACACCAAGGTTTTTTCTTTTCTTTTTTCCTTTCCTTTCCGTTCCCTTTCTTTTTTTTTCTTTTTCTTTTTCTTTTTTTTTTTTGCTTCTGCGACGCGCGGGCGCCCCCCTTTTACCCCAGCTGTACTCGGACTTTTCACTTCTAGTATGGTCACTAGTGCCGCTGTTTTGTTTCTTCCCACCGGCCAGACAGAGACGAGACATGGACTTTTTCCCCTTTGTATGTCCGGGGAGTAATTTCCCGACTAACCACGGGTCGCAGATTGGCATGTACACATGTACACATGTACTCATGTATGTACATATGTACTTTATATGCCTGTGTATACAATGAAATAAAAAGAAAATAAAACAAAATGCCTCGACGGCCCTATAGGTCCAGGCTAGTCCGCTCGGTGTCGAAGAAGAAATTCTGAAGAGGGGAAATAAAAACCACTGTCTCTGAAATGTCCGGTCCCAACGAGCTTGAGCTCATTCATCGGCCGTCATCATAGCATCGAACAGCTTGCGGAGGGAGGGATGCCGTGTTTCGCCAGGGTACGACTTGAAACAGTTCGCGCTTTGGTCACTAGTCTGACAAGCAGATTGTGCAGCAAAATACGAAAAAAGCAGAAGCGCGGAGGAAATAAGCAAAAAAAAAAAACGCATGTGTCCAGCTGTCCAATATCATGTCATTCTATCTCGGGTCGCTGACGAGGCCTTCATATTTACTTCATGTACGTACATGTATGTCCTGTATGCACGTAATTATGTGCATATAGGACAGACGTGAGTCCCTATCTCTCGTGCCCGTGCGTTCTTTGCCTACCAGTACCGTAGGTTTGCTGTGTTGACGAGAGAAAGCTGGCTCTCAAGATTGGCTAGCACTCGCTGACGTGGAACAGACCAAGTACGCGTGGACAAGCAGATGGTGCCTTGGCAGTGTGTATCTTCTGTCCAGTACAGTACAGTACGTGCAATGTAACGCGTCTGGTGTAGATTGTTGATAGATTCAACAGAGTGGGATGGCGCGTCCCAGAGCCGCGGAGCATTCGCAAGCATCGCCATACTCGGGTTTTAAAGTCCGATCAGTGGATAAATCTCGTTCCTTTCTTTTTGTCTTTCTTCCTTTTGGTTTTCGTCTTGATTGCGTTACGGACGATGATGCAGCGGTCGTGGTCAAGGGAAAGAAGTGCGTTGCGTATGTATGCACGTAGAATGTCAAGGGCTTTCCTATACAAGTGCATGCTCCCCCCCCCCCCCAAGCCGTCGACTACCCTGCAGGTGGTTAAAGAAAGTCAGGATGTTTGCCTCCTTGTTCATCTGTCATATTCTATATTCTTTTTTTTCCAAGGGCCTTTTCAGCGTCCTAGCCTGTGATTTACCAGACATTACTAGATATCTGTTCATTTGTTCGTGTTCGTTGGTTTTGTTTTGTTTTCTGCCTCTCCTTACCTGACGGGGAATCAACCGGAATACATGCAGCATGAATGAACTTAGTTACTTGGCCCCTTCTCAATATATATCGACGCCCGGGGCCCAAGTCACAACCACACCTCTTTTGCACTTTGGACGGCCTATTGCGGAACTTGAGCCACTGTGATAATTGCTCTCCAAGACATTGGTGGGGACGAAAAAGGTGAATGGGTTCGCCCTGTATGATGCCTGCCATTCCGTTGCACGTCAATTTGTCCGTCTGGTCAAGGGGCCAGGGTGCCAGGTTGGAAGTATACCAGGCGGGGTTTGCTCCGTCAAGTGGCACGGTAGAAATGCATGGAAGGCTCGCTTAGGAGTTTGACCGATGACCCTACTGCAAGGCAATAATAAATCAGCTGCACCCAACTCTGGTCGGCAGGGTGACACCGTCCATTGTCGGCGACCTGCCGCGACACCAAAGAGAAGCTTGTTTTTTTCCTTAAGGGGGGGGGGGGGGGGGGGGGGAATGGAAGGAAGGAAACCACTCAGTGGGCGCTATTATATCGGGTTTCCACCACTTAGACTGAGTTGCCCCATTCACGAACCAAGCACGCTCCTATGGACTCCGGAGGGGAAGCTTATAAGAGAATTACATACATACATAGATATGTATATATGGTATATGGTACAAACTGGGTAGTAGCACGCTGTCGGCGGTCATTGGACAGGTAGCAGAGTTTACATGTGTGCATTGAGGGCAGCCTTGTACATAAAGTGAGCAAGGGAACATGTCGGTTAGACGTTTTAAGCATGTACAGTAGGCCGGAGGTAATTCCGACAATTGTCTGTGGGCTAATACATGTACCAAAATGTCCGGAATTACACATGTACCTGAGAGCCCACTTATATACACAAGGAAAAACCTTGAAATTCTACTCCATTTTACCCGGCAGAGAGATTGAGTCAATGAGGTGCTGGAAGGGGAAAAAGGTGCATGATTCCCTTTTCATGGTGATTTACATCAAGGGTTCCCAGAAAGGCTATCTGTCACGGGTTCCTGGCCGTGGACTACAATGTGACGTCCGTCTTTGTGTCGTAATCGTAGATGGCAGAGTCGGCCCATCCCGTAGGACCTTTCAATATTTAATGTGTACTGTGCATATGATGTACACATGACCTATGTGTGTACATATGTAATCTGATTCCCTTGTATGACTCATGTCCCCCTTGGGATCCCTATCCCTCATGACGCGTGTGTAGGCACGAACTGCTGATGGCAGCGGAGCGCTGTCAGCAATCTAGCGCGTACATACATAGATATCGCATGGTGACATTTCCATTAATGCGGCATTGCTGAGCGTCCTTGTCTAACCGCTGCATGCATACTGTATTCACGACTCACGTGGGTGAATGTGCTGGGAGAGGAATATATAAAAGTGGGCTTGTACATGACAATGCTTACTTACATATGTATGTATGTGTGTACGTACATGCACATTGTATATTGTATATAACACAAGTCGAAGAAAAAGTTTTGGAATTGTCTACGACCCGCTTTACTGTATGTACGCACGCACAATGGAGTCAATGGCCCGGGAGCACGAAATACCCAATGCAGTATGACGGGATGCGTCACTTGATTTGGAAGAGGGGGTAGGACACTTGAAAAAAGAAAAAGGAAGAAAGAAAGGAAGAAAGAAGGGGGTGAGAAAGGGAACCGCCTTGCTCGCCGAGTTCCCGAATATCTCAGGGCAAGACTGTTAATATAGCTCATGAGCACAGTTTGTATGTAATATGTACATATGTATGCCTGTCCACCATGCTTCATGCCCTCGACCACGATGGGCTAAACTCAAGAGGGGGGCGTGAGTGGCGGGTCACGAGTCGGGCTCCGGGGCATCGGTTGATGGTGGACTGCTTCACTGCGTGGCAAGGATGAATTTGAATTTGATGGGATGGTGGACAGCCTCGGCTCTTATCGTGAGTCCGTCGGTATAGTGGGTGCATGGGCATGCGCATGCCCATACATAATGTACATGTGTCTCGATGTACTTCTTTATGTGCAGTTCGGTATTTAGTGTCTCTGGCGTCGCGACGGCCCGCCATCCGCCATCCGCCATCCGCCGTCCGCCGTCCACCATCCACCATCCACCATCCACCGTTGGCCGTGGCTTGAACCCCAGCCCGCACTCCGGGCAGAGCGGGACCATGGACCTGGCTGGGGTCGCCAACCACCCGGGTCAGCGTGTCTGGGCGCTGGCCACTGTATACTTGTGCTGGTCGAGGTGCCTGCTCGCCTGCTGGTGGCGCCTGGCGTCGCTGAAGATCAACTGCATTGCATGTCCATGTCTGGCCTGGCCTGGCCTGTGCTGGCCCAACCGCTGCCGGACAACATTGACCGACCACTTGAGACTTGACTCGGTTCTGTCAGCTGGTTGGTTGGCACGCGTACTGATGCCAGCGACCAGAATCCCAACGCAAGCATATCTCATCTCTTTTCTTTTTCATCACCGTCAGTTCGTCAGTCTTCCAAGGCTCGTCGTCTCTGGCCGAGAGGAGGGCCTCCTCCTTTCTGTCCGCCTTGCCAAGGTCAGGCCCGGACCTCTATAATGCAAGGGTCGCCACGTTCACTTCCTTTCTCCCTTTCCATCCTCTTTTCTCCCCGGCTTGCGATTCAACGACGACGTTTCCATCCACTGCCCCCCTCGCGCCTTTTATTCTCCGGCATCGTGCCGCCGATTGTGCGACAAAAGAAAAGTGACGATAGGCAAAGCCATCAGACCAGCTCGGGTGTTTCATCCGAAGACAACATCGAAGACACAGAACTGGCCGCCAGCTCAGTCAGAGAGCTCAGAGCACTGAGCGGACCCAGGCGCCACCCCTCATCCAAGTGTCTTCTGTGCGAGGGTTGAAGCATAATCTGCTTTAAAATCTGAATAACACCCCATATACCCAGCTATTCGGTTGGCAATTTCAATCTGCTGTTCTTGTGCCTCGCGCACACACATCCACTCGATTCGAATCGACTCGATCGCCCTGGTGGTGGGCCCTGCTGCGCGCTGCTGCACAACACCTTATCTGTCAGATGCCTCGTCTGTCGGTTACATATGCATGTACTGTATATTGACTGTATGTATATGTTATGTCCAGTCTTGCCTCTTCACCTGCTCGTCAACACAGCCCTCTCAATCTGTCTGTTACTGCTTTGGCACCATGCGCCGGCCTCCGCCTGTCAGTTCACCCAATCATTCATCATTCATCATTCATCATTTCATGCCAGTGCATCTGCTCTTTTGCGCGGCCCCGTCACCTGCTGCCATCGTATGTGCTAAAACGCGAAACAAAGGAGCAAGAAGCAGCCATCACGCACAGGCTGGTATAGTCGATGAGATGGGAGGAGCGCCTCTCTGGCCTTCCGCTCCGGACCTTCCCTTTCTTCCCCATCATCCAGCCACACCAATCACAGATCACAGCAGCCAAATGCCAAATGGCAAATCCCAACATTGCACCTTCCTCTTTTTCTTCCCCTCTCCTTACATAAGAAGATGATTCTATAGCAGCGCCCAATACAACATCGAGCGGAGACTGCTGGCCATCTCTCCCTTCTTCGACTATGCTACTTATTATTTGTGCCATTTTCCCGGCTAATGTTGTCATGCCAAACGACCACGCAGGCCGACCGTGGATTGCTCCCCCCTGACAGCTTAATACACCGTTCATATCTGCTCCAATGGACGAGCCAATAGATCGGCTTGACGTGGAAGATGATCGTCCTGCAAAACGCCTCAAGATACCCCACGTCTCGTCCAAGCCCCGTCACTATTCTGCCGACGCCAAGGTCCTTTTGCACCATCAAACGCCGTGCCAGCTGCTTCAAGCCCAGTTACATACCCAATCGGTGCCATCTCAGCCTGGCCGCCAGCAAGCCCAGCCGCTTTCATCGCAAACGCTGTCGGAGGGTTCCAGCATGTCTATGACAGCTGCGGATCCTGCAAGTAACCCGACCAACAACTTTTTCTGGCCAAGCTGCGCACCGGTTTTTGATCCAAGCTGGACTTGGCCAACGTCGGCCCAAGAGACTCATCTTTCAACAATCCAGTTCATCACCCCCCAAGAAAGTGTCGAAGCGGATACTCCTTCCACAACGGTCCTACCGCCGCCGCTGCCGCCGCCCCCGCATGCCTTACCAGCGAGCGTTGATGAGATAGGAATCACATCATCGTCCGTGCATTCAGGTGAGAGAAAATTCCAGTTACTGTCTTCCAAGTCCTTGCTGCCTTCTGTATTTGTTCCATGCCTGCCTGCCTTTCGCAAATGTGGAAGACGTTCATCCATTGTCCATCGGTCCAATCCAGAAATGACGGCCCAGCGGCCTGACCATACGAGCCCGATGCATGATTCATCGTCTCGATGGTGGATCACGTTGACAGCCTGCTCTTTGCTCGCGGTACCGAATATCAAGATGACGCGCTCTGCTTCGCTGCGTATGCATACGATTTATGCAGTCGTTCCACACGGGTAAGCTGCCACTGGCCAGTACATGATGCTCCATTGGCCGTTATACTTGACTTGTCCTTGTCCCGTTTCGCCCACTTGCACAACGTGCACAAAACCCCGACCCGTACAATAGCCATCATGATCCTCCTCATTGACGAAGTCGTCGGTATGGCCGATCTTGCAAATTCCTTGGACAAGACTGGCCCGAGTGTTTATGACCTCTGGCACTGGAATTTAACTGTTATGATCGTGAAACTCCAGGATCTGGTTTTTGTTTCAGCCTTCTTGATCTGCATGGTTTGCACCATCAATATCTGCAAGTTGAGAGTTGAGAGGCACTACTTGTGTTGAGACGACGAGATGACTCGCTACTTCTCCAGGGTCTGATATTTTTTGTGGTAGCATCTAGCAGTGTAAACCATGATTTCTCTCCCCATTACCAGCCGGAAACGGTGTATCTGGATTACTTCAATCCCGTAAATGGGCCAGCGCCAACCAAGAACCTTCCTGGGGGCGAACCAGCCTCAGCAAAACCGACATTCGGCCATAGGCAACAACTCTACGTTCGCACACCATTTCCAAACAACCAGTTTATCGAAAGTCCCTTTCGCGACTGTTTGGGCACCTTTGGTTTGACCAGGTCGCAATCTTTTCACCGACCAGTTGATGGCCAGGTCAACGGCTATATCAAGTTTTCGTGGCCAAAAGACTATAACAAAAAAAGGAAGCCACCTGCACGCACGTCATCAATATTGCAGATTTCCAGGATCACAGAACTAGATGATGTCTCAGAGTCTCAAGACACCACTACTTCACCAAAAAGTGTTGTCGTACACAGCTCGCGCAGCACGCCAATAGCTGTGAGAGATGCCATGCCCGACTTCAGCATTGATTTCTCGACCTACGTCAGCCAAACAGCAGATATGAACTACGACGCGTTTACGACGGCCGTATCACCGTCGTCGTCCGTTCTCCACAATAATGTTGGAGAAGTCGTGTCTTTGGGAGCGCCACAACTGATTCCTTCCCAGTACGGCTACGAAGCCAAGATGGACAGCACGGACAGGCGATTTTGGATGTTTTGTATGTGATTCGCTCTTGACGATTTGTTTCGCATTTGGTAATCGCACTGTCTCTATTCATTTCATAAATGCTGACCCACCTCACAATCAGATATCCGCAACTGGTGCCCGGGTCGTAGTGTCTTGGAGGACACAAATTTATGGTTGAAAGATTTTGCGCAAATGCACAAAAGCATAGGTGTTCGTTCGGCTATTCAAAGTCTCGCAGGAATATATATATATGATTATCAACCTCTTGAATCAATCCGGAATCGGGTCAACCGACGCTTCGAGGATGCCGAGAAGCGTTTCACCCAATTACTGAACGACCCAGCAACATATCGTGACGAATCTCAAGCAAATGAATTGATCACCATTGGCGTGATTTTGTCAATGCAGGATGTGAGTCGCCTGTTTTCTATCATCGTGGGAACCCAACGACCGATTGGCCACGTGCCAATTTGTGCTAATGTACTGGTTAGATTGTTTTGACCGAACGACGATTGAAAAAGCCATTCACACCGCGCTGGCTTCAAGGCTTTCGCTGTGCAGAAGACATTCTTCAAGCGACAGACCATGGATTTCGTTTTTGGAAGACGTCAAACGTTCAAACATCATCGTTACGCATTTCCCAATCTGTGATCGTGGGACGTGCAGTCATCCTGGCGCAGCCCATGTCATCTTTACCTTCACCGGATGTCTTCGACGCTGCAAAGGATGCATCGAGATTTGGGTGGCTCCTTTATGGCAACGAAAAAGACATGTATCAAGTCCATGGCGGCTGTGGTTTCTCGAAAAAGTTGCTTCATATTTTTAGCCAAGTGACATATTGCGCAGCTCGTTTACATCAGGATGCAGAAAGTCCAGTAGTTCCGGTGACTGCTGAGTACATTCATCAGGAGCTCCTCAGGATGAGGCAATGGAGCCCTGAGTCACAAGACTGGGAAGTCGCCAAGAACTCGGCTGCTGTGATAGAGTGGGTGCGTCGCCAGCCGCCAGGGTACAAGATTGACGAGAACCCTACTATGACCGATGTCACGGCTGAAGCGTGGCGGATTACTGCGATGCTTTATCTGTTGTGTCGCGTGTGTCGGTGAGTTCGATCGATAACCTAGCCTTCTTTTTCTTTCCCCTTTTTTCGGCCGCACCACAATCGCCGCCCAGGACAGGCGACGCACGCAATCTGACAATACCCTCATTTTCCAGACTCCCTCGAAACCATCCAGACGTAGTCTCCTATTTGAACGATCTCGCAGAATGCATTGTGATTATGCCGACCTCTGGAATGCAATTTACTGCCCAGGCACCTCTCTTTCCTGTGTTCTTACTCGGGATTCTGGCTACTGTGCCCAAGCATAGAGCCGTGTCTCAAAAGTGGTTCGACGAAGTCCTGCAAACCCCAGTCAGAAGTGTTAGTGATTTATTTTTTCCGTTTCATTACGTGCTCAATCTCTTCTGAGCAGCCTTGAACTGACGATATGTTTCCCTTTGCACAGAGCGTCCCTCCACTGTATGCGGCTTTGAAAAACATATGGGGATGGATTGACATTGAGTTTCCACCCTTGATGCGGCCGATTGTTGAAGCCGCTCAGCCGATTCACCTCCGCCATGCATGGTGGGAAAAATTGGTGGAAAAAGTACAAGACCGAGAAAAAGAACTTCTGTGCTTGACATGAACTTCGAAGCAGGCGAATGCCCTCATCGTGTCATGACAGACCAGACACGGCACTATCTCCGTCTTCTTCGAGATCCCGGACGTCTTTGAGCTTGATGACATATTGACCTGAACATCAGTTGGTTAGCTTCAATTCACAGACAGAAGCGGCAGACGAAACAAATGAAATCGGGGCACTCGCAGCTTACGAAACTCAGAATCATCAGCTTTCCATATGTCCACAACGCTTAAGCCTGCTTTGCAGCACATGATCTGAACATTGTTCTCGCTGTACTTGTGTGAATCAAACCAGTCGACCTCTTCCCCTATCTGAATTACTCGGTTGAGCAAGGGGCAATCGATATTTCTTTTGGCTCGGAAGTACACTCGATGCCTGGTAGTGGGACTATGTTCAACCTCGCAACAAAACTGCCAATTTGCCTCGACAAACACGTCGTGGCCCAAGCACCTGTTTATCTTGTCGAATCCATTAAGAAAGAATTTCCTATAGAGGTCTCCTCTAGCATGATATGCCGCCTCAATCTTGTCATGAAACTCCTCAGCCATGTGGGCGTCCATGCCCGCAATCAACAGATCTCCTGGACGCATGACCGCCTTCCACGCCTTCAAATGATTCACAGCGCGCACCCATTCATCGTTGCAAAGAACAGAGCCTAATGATAGGAACAACCTAGGGCCTTTGATGTGCCTGGACACAAAGTCTTGTCCATCGTCAAAAGTGCCCCATATCCCCGCGCAGGTAACGTGTGATGCAGGCTTCGGGTGCAGCTTGACCAAGCGTCCTACGTTGTGTGCCAACGACATTGCAGAAATATCAAGAGCAAGGTATGCGGCGGAAACCTTTGCTCTTTCGAACGCGTCTAGTAAAAAGTTTACTTTTCTTGTGTCTCTTGAGTGCCACACTCCAGTCAGCCCTATGATCACATCCATCTTTCGATGGCCCCCCAGTGCTGATGGCAACGTTGTCTCGAGCTTCAAAATGGAAACAAAAACTTACCCTGCGCCGATATCTACTATAGTCACGCCGGGAGAAACAAGACGTGCTATCGAATCTCCATGCTTCTTAAGCAGCGATATCTCGTCATGTGTCTGATAGAACTCTGGGGTAGATATGATGTCATTCCATATTGGTAGACCATCGTCATCATACAACAACTCGTCCGGAAGGATGGGTTTGTTATTGTAGTCGTACGGCGCTTGCAGCGCGCTCAAAAGACGCTCCGTGATATCGCTCGACATGTCAGCGCCGCCGATATTAATGACATTTCCGTGGGCTTTTACTCCGTCAAACAGAGGAAGAGCCATTGTGCATGAAAGACAGTCAGTTGTACGACCAAACTCGGAAGAATAAAGCAGCAAACCAGGAGCCTGTCGAATGGTAGGACTAGGCAAGGCAGAATTATTTGTTTAGAGGCAGCCAGTCATCACTAGACCCCTTTCAAAAATATTCGGAGCGAATGCCAGCAAGTCGAAACGAACCTCGACTTCATCTAGAGGATGGGACAAGACAAGAGGAACAGGCAAGAGCGTTCCGAGCCGGTCTCCCGGAAAGCCAGCAGCGCCAAAAATTGTTGTCCGCCACGAGAGCAACTGAATTTCATTCCCACACACGCGAACGTGTTCCTACACGTACCGTCTTGGTCGGTCAGCAATTGGTCTGTACGCCAGGTCATACCCAACATGAAAAAGGGGTGAGGACTCTTAGGGAGCAGCGGGGAGGCGCCTTGATGAGCAAGGCGGGAATGTCCCCGACAAAAAAGGAAAAATAATGTTGACGAATATGTTGCCTACCAGTGAAGAGGGCTCCTGATTCACCTACTTGTGCTCTCTCCACCCGAAGCCCTATGGGAAAAGTTGAATTATGCTGTTCGAAAACCTGGAATGTTGTTGCACGGTTCGGGAGCTAGCTAAGTGATGTCTTATTGTCTCGCTCGTATAACAAGGGTGGCAAGAGGTCAAAGAGATGAATCGAGGTCCAAAAATGGATTGGAACGATGCGTGCAAGAACTGGACAGGAACTTCATGGTGAGAAAAAGAGGAAAGTCCGGACTAGACTACCTCTCGTCGTTGGTGCGCGCGAACCCCGTGTTCTTGAACAGCATCAAGTTGCGGTGGCGATTCCGGTTCCGGTTCCGGTTCCGTTTGCGGTTGCGGTTGCGGAATCAGAGGAGCAGATCAGAGGAGCAAAGGAGTCCTCGACACCGCTCGACTCAAACTGGGCAAAAGCCATGCAGCAAAGGAGAGAGTCGGCCCAGGTTCAAGAATTTTGCCCTGTTTGAGATGGGATCGTCGAAAAGCAAGGGTCTGATGGGAGAGGAGATAAAAAAATCATGGACGGTAACCGAGTTGGACGGTGTCAGTGTTGGTGGAGACGAATACGGGTGTAGGTATGAATGTACATATGTATCGAGTATGTAGGCGCGGAGGCATCCGCCCACTGTCTTTCTGGTTGTGTGTCTGGTATGTATGTGTACATACATATGTACATCTGTACAGACAATGGGTGTGCGGTAGATTCGTACTCGGTACCAGACATTACGACATGCATTCGATCCCCACGAGCAGGAACACTGATGAACCCTCGGTCCAACTTTGGGGACACATAGCGGAAGTGGAGCACGGCCGGGCAGGGAAATAGTTGGAGACAAACTTGAAGCTATAGATATTTTGGGGATGGTGGATGAACGACAACGGCAACGGCAACGGGAGCGGCAACGGGAACGGGAACGGGAACGGAACGGGAACGGCCCTGGCGTACAATTTATTTACTGGGAGTGCAGGGCAGTGCATCCCAGGGCGACATGGGCTGGCTTTTTTTTGTTTTTTTGCAGTCGGCTTGGGCGCGTCACTCGCCAGTCTGTGAGGCCGACACGCGCGCACGGGCACGGCGTTGCCCTTGATATCTAGCGCAACGCGTCTTGTGTACGAACGCAATGGCTGGTCTCGATAAAAAGAAAAGAAAGAATCGACTTTTTCTCCGATTTCCTCTTCTGGACAGATCTTCTCTGCCCCTCACCCGCAGGTGATGGGACGCGCCACGTCCGGCAAAGGTCTAGTGTCTAAAAGAGAAATGATGTGTATGTACATGCAACGGCGCTTGTGTAGAAGAGGGGGCAAGCAATGTTTGCCCAACCGAGTCCCGACCGTTGGTGTCACATTGCGCAAAAGTGAAGGAGTCCCAGTGTAGCCATACACTGTGTCGCTATACACTACATTCGTGAATGATGTCATGTGAGCAGACTTAAGCTTAACGAGACGGACATGGCTCGGGGCACTCAAGGGAGCATTGAGGAGAAGTGGTTGAAGCTCGAAGCGGTCGAGTAAGACAAGCGCATGTACAGCGGCATTTCCAGGTCAGGCAGATGCAGGCCCTGGGTCGGCACCAGTGGACACCGGAGCCGGACAGGCATTCTTGATGTGTTACATGTGAAGATAAGTGGAAAAATCCATTACACGCTTTTTAGAGATGCTGATTTTTCTTTTCTTCTTCTGTCTTTTTTTTTTTTGCACATGTACATAGGTATGTAGATATGTATAAGGCAGGAGTATTGGATCGGGCCCTTGCCTTGAACGGTTTCCCAGTCGCGCTGGTCGGACGAGAGCGGAAGAGGGAGGGACGAGAGCTGGAACCATGATGCCATGTGCCTACTGTTTCCAGGTACACACGTACATACGTACGTACATATGGATGTAGAATCAAGGCAGGGCCCGTTGCGATGAAGATTTGGGACGAAAACAAAAAAGGATAAGGGAGAGAAAAGAGAAGATACGACAAAAGAAACCATCATTTTTTACTCACACAATTCTACCATAGTCTGTAGGTTCGTTCATCAGAATGGGCTTGCTTGGGTTGGCTTGCGAGGAGGAAACTACATACGCCTGGGCGTCTAGTTTTGACAAGGGACAAATAAGTCACACACACACAGACAAAAAAAAAAGGACGAAAGGGAAAGAAAAAAGAAGGAAAAGACCAAGCTGCAGCTTGCATTAGCCCTACATGGCTGTCTGTCCAACCGGGTTCTACACCGCTCCGCTGGGCTTGACCAAAAAAAAAAAAAAAAAAAAAAAAAAAAAGATCTGCAGAAAAGGGCCAAGGATGTTGGTATGCATATGCACACATATGCACATGTTCTGCGGAATGTACCACCAGGCCTGACCTGACCTGCCGATTTTCCGGATGGGTCTTGGTGAAGACGGACAGTGCTGGGGAGTCGGTATGCTGACGTATGTACATACATATGTTCTGGAGATTGGATCTGTCTGTCTGTCTGTTTTTATTTAGTTTAAAAATTGATGAATTGGACGTTTTTGAACCTAGGCCTCTAAGCTGAGCTGGGGCCTCCCGCATCACATGTCTTGACTCGGGGGAAAGAAAGGAAAAAAAAAAAAAAAAAAAAAAGGGCGTGATAAAATGTAAAAATACCCGATTGTGATTCTGCTTTCCACCCGGGATGATGGATGGATGCATTGATCCGCGCGGTTTTCGTGCAGGCCGAGCACGCCATTCCATGCGGGGGACCAGATTGGGGTTTTGGTGAGGGGCCCCGGCCGGTCGAAATAAAAAGAAAATCATAAAAGAATAAAGAAAGGAGATAAAACAAAGGAAGAAATGGGACTCTATGACGGTGCATGAACCCCTGCCGCCTGAGAGGCAGTCCGTGGTGAAACAAACATAAATGTGCATAGGAGACACAATGTGCATACTATACATACTTTACATACATATGTACATGCATATGTATGTGCATAACACATGGCAAAAACGCATGACCACGGCCGCCTCGGTACTTCCCCCCTTTTCTTGTCCAAAGCATGGTCAGGACGGTGATACACAGTACACGTGTTGCAGCCGCCTTTCGTGTCATGTAAAAAAATACCTACATATATACAGATGGGGAATTTCTGACAATGCTAGGTGGGATACGTATCGTACATGGCCTTGAGTTGGCTTGATGATGGGGCAGTGCATGTGATGGTGCTGGATAAATAGCTCATACGTGATGTGATGGGAGTAGGAAGGCAGGCCGGCGCGGAGATGCTCATGTTGTCGTTGGTCGCGATTGGCGGTTCTGACATAAAAGTGTCTCCACAAGAATGGTCAAAAAAAAAAAGGCAAGAAATAGATTGGCGGTCAAAGGGGTTGAGAAATTAAGAGAATGCCCTCGGTCTGCCTGGAACCATCTCTTCTGGCCCGTCCAAAGATTGGCCGTTTCTAGTCCATGTCCACATGTTTCTGCGTAACTTCTAAATACATACATACAAATCAATGTCTATGAAAAAAGAAAAAAAAATCTAAAAAAAAGGGAAAAAGAAAAAAAGATGGAACTTTCTATAATGTGATTGTAAGCAGCCCCTCTATCTTTTGGCAACAAGTCTATGACTGCCAAACATTGGGAAACAAGTATTCAATTTTCTTCATGGCCTCTGCGTCTCGGCCATCTGGCTTGGTCATAAACTTCAAGCCTCCCTGAGCGTACCCCTCCCAGTGCTTGGCCGCAACCAAATCACTGTGCTCAATCTCGGCGAGTTGATCGAGGACAGCCGCCACAAGACGCTTGGCGTTGTTGACGTTGGCCTTCATGTACTTCATCACCAGCTCGACATTGACGTCTTCAAACGAATGCCAGCAGTCATAGTCGGTGGCCATGGCGATGACTTGGTACGACAGCTCAGCTTCGCGGGCCAGTTTGGCTTCTGGCAAAGTAGACATGTTGATGACGGACCCGCCCCATGATCGGTACATGTGAGATTCGGCGCGCGTTGAGAATTGGGGACCCTCTGTTTATAACAATGATTAGATTTTGGTTTTTGTTTCTCGTTCGTCTTTCTCATTCTTCTGGCCGTCTCGTTTCCTCCTGATGAAGCCCAAAGGGCGAGAATCCACGCCGGCTCGCGGGAAGCAAAGAATGCAAAGCACCTACCCATAACGACAATAGTTCCCTTGTCGTGCAAGACGACACCGTCCCCCTCCATGCTCTTGGCGCAGCGCTTCACGACAGCAGCCAGTCCTGCGTCAAAAGGATCCGCGAATCCAACATGGCCGACAACACCACCCTCAAAGAATGTAAATGGACGAATGCCCTTGGTCCGGTCGATGACCTGGTCGGGGACAACAAAATCCATGGGCTTGATGTCCTCTTGCAGCGAGCCCACGGCCGAGAAGGCAATGACGCATCGCACGCCAATGTGTCGAAGAGCAGCAATGTTGGCTCGGTTGGGGACTTCGTGCGGCGCGAATTGGTGGTGGAGGCCGTGGCGGGCCAGGAAGGCAATGTTGACGCCCTTGTGGGAGAGGATGCGGATGGGCGAGGCGGGAGGACCCCAGGGCGTCATGGGATTGAGCTCGGCGATGGGCTCGAAACCCTCGAGTTGGCCGAGGCCGGTGCCGCCTATGACGGCGATGTGGACGGGTTCTGGGAGGAGAAAGCGTGAGATGTGTCTGGTGCTTCCACCACGGCCTTGCAGAGAGGAATCGGAGCCATGTCTGATGGACCGAGACGGGCAAGAGGAGGAGCAAACGGAAACATACGGTCCAACGTGGTAGGGAGCTGGGACATTGTGGCAAGAGGCTGGCGAGGAAGAGGCGATGGGAGGCGCTTCTCGTTGCTCGATCACCTGGGTAGGTAGGTACTAGGCAGTGGACAAAGAGAGTCAGTCGGAAGAAGAAGTGAAGAAGTGAAGAAGTGAAGAAGTGATGCGATGCTCAATGCGATGGATCATCATGGCGGGGCAGTGGTCTTGCAGGAATGCGCGATAATATTGTTAGATTATTAATAATTTAAACTCTATTCTAAATTACTAGTAAATTATATATAAAGGAAAATAAATAGTAAATAGTGCGTATTATACTAGCCCTTACCTAGCGTAGTATTACTATAATTTATATATTAACCTAACTCTATTTATATACTATATATAATATACCTCTTAATTAAAGTATTTAAAGCTAGTAATAAAGGCTTTAATTACTAATTTATAGTATAAAAAAGAAAGTAAGGTTAAAAGTAAAGTAAGTTTATATAACCCTTTATAAAGCTTAAAATATTTAATTCTTTATAGCTAACTTTAAATTTCTTTTTTTTTCTTTCTTTTTTATAAGTAAATTTTTATATAACTAATTTTATTTTTTAAATACTATTAATACTACTAATTTATAATACCTTTAAGATTTAAAAGAGTTATTTAAAAAAACTCTTAATAAAAGCTTTTTTTTAGCTTTAAGCTTAAGGTTTTATAAAATAAATTTTTTAAAATTTATTTTAATTTTAATAATAGTTATAATATTAATAACTTTTTTCTTTCTCTCTTTCTCTCCCTTAAGCTATTAATAACCTTATAGTAATTACTAATAAGTAAAAAGCTTTTACTTAAAGAAATAAATAAGTAAAATAAAAGTAAAGCTTTAAAAAGCCTAACTTAATAAGTATAAATTATATATACCTTTATAAGCATCCTTTTAATTAATTAAATATATTAATAACTTAAAAGCTTTAAACTTTAAATATTTATAATATATAAAGATATATTCCCTACTTAGAATATATTAAAGCTATTATTATAAATAAAGATAATAGTAAAAAATATTATAAAAGTAGTACTAATTACTTTTTAAAATACTTTTTATATAAGTTAAGTAACTATTATTATAATAATTTATATACTATATTAATCTTTATTACTAAGTAAATACTAATAGTATAAAATTATAACTTTAAAGTAAGCTTTTTTTAATTTAATTTATAGCTTTTTTTTATTATATTAATACTTAGCACTCTTTAAATATATAATTAGTATTATTAAGCATTAAAACTATAGATTAAACTTTTTATTAAATTAAAATTAATATATAAAGAAATTATACCTTATATTAAGGCTACTTTTATTACTTAAAGCACTATAGTAGTAAAAAGAGAAGCTTATATTATTACTTTAGTAGCTAAGTTAAAGGAAGTTATTAAAAAATATATTTAAATATTATATAATATAGTATTTAATATTTAAAGTATTATTATTTTATTTTTTAATATTTTATTTACCTTTATAGTGCTTTTATAGTATAAAAAAAGGGCTTTTATATAATTATTTAAAGTAATATACTTAATACCCTTTTTTTTATATACTTATTATATTTATAATTATACTAATAATTATTATTTTAAATAATATATATATTATAATTAACTTTAGCACTTTTTAGCTCTTTATAAATATAAGTAATATATATATATTTATTAATTTAAGCATTTCTTTAAAATATTTAAATTACTACTAAATAAAAGCCTTTATAAACCTATTAGCTAGTATTTTTATTATTAATATATAATTTATTTTAAAGCTTTTATACTTATATTTTTACTTTAGCTATATATTATATATATTAATATAGTATAAATAAGTACTAAAATATTTATTTTTATTAAAAATAAAGTAAATAGTTTATTAGTTATTATAGCTTATAACTTAATCCTTATAAGCATTAAACCTAATATTTTTAAAAAGCTACTATAGCCCTATAGTTTCTTTAGTAATTTACTATAAAGTAAGTAGCTTTACTTTAGTAGTAAAGCTTATTATAGTAAATTAATATATTACTTTTTATATAATTAGGCTATTAAAGAGAGTTATAAAGTATCTCTATAAAAACCTTTATATAATTATATTATTTATAAAAAAGATATTACTAGTAATTTATATTATATATATTTCTTTTATACCTTTAAAGCTTAAAGTAAGGTATTTTATTAAAACTAAATATTTAATTACTTAGTTTACTACTTTTATATACTTTAAAGTAAGGTTTATAAGGTATTATAAAAGCTTAGCTATAGTAAATATAATATTAAGTTTTATTATAATAGCTATATATAGAATTAAGCTTATTTTGTTTTAATAAGCCTTTATAAATACCTTTTTAGCTTACCCTTTATGCTTTTAATACTTAGTAATAAGAATTAATATAGTAAAAAAGCTACCTTTCTTTACTTAATTAAATTTTTTACTAATTTTATTTATATATACTTTATAGCTTAAATAAATCCTATAATTTTCTCTATTATAAATTACTTAAATACCTAGAAAGAAATATACTTTACCTTTATTATTTAGCTTATATATACTCTTTAGTTCTATAATTACTTTATTTACTTTATTTAATTAATTTTTATAAAAAGCTATAATAATATTATTTATAAAAAATATAAGGAATATATTATATACTTTTAAATAAAATAAATAAGGCTCTTTTAGGCTTAAAATAAGCCTAAATTCTTTTAAATAACTACTTAGCTCTTTAAACTATAGCTAAGGTAAGTCTTTTAATTTATATAGTACCTTAAGTAATTCTATATATTTATTTAGTACTTTATAACCTTTTAATAGCTTATATATTACTAGTATTTTATTTATACCTTAAGCTATATATAAAAATATATTTTTTATATTAAATTATTTTATCTTAAAATTAAACCTTATAATAAGCATAATAAAAATCCTAAATATATATACTATAAGCATTATTATATAGGTTTATTTAATTATTAACTTTTTTTAAAGGTTTTCTTTTATATAAATTTAGGCTTTATACCTTTTTAGTATACTTTTCTTATTAAATTTATAATTAAATACTTACTTTAATAATAAAGATTATAATCTTACTACTATTTACTTTATTTACTTTTATATATTTCTTTTTTTAAGCTTTATAATCTTTTTTTTTATTACCTTAATTTATTAATTTTTTATAATATAATTAATAGCTTTTTTATAGTTTTTAAAAGGCTTTATTAAATTAAACTAATAAATAGTATTATACTTTACTTTATTACTTAAATATATTTTATTTAGGTAGTTATAATAAGTATTTATTATAGTAAATATAGTTTTTATACTTTAAAAGTTATAGTTTTTTTTTTTAGCTAATTAAGCCTTAAAAGTAATATTAAATTCTATAAGTAATTAATAAAGTAATAGTTAAGCTATTTCTTTTTTAAAATATTTTAATTTTAAATCTATTTTTTACTTTCTCTCTTTTAAATATAAGTGCTTCTATATAATAGCGCTATTAATTAAAAGCTTTTATTATTCCTTAAGTTCTATTTATTTATAGGGTTTAGTGCTTTTAGTAAGTTATTTAAGTAAGTAGCTAATTTATTAAAGCCTTATAAAGCATTTTTTTAATATAAAAACTACTTTATTAATTAAATTAAAGCATTAGGTTTTTTAATTATTTAATTTATTATTTTACCTTTTATAGTAAGTGTATTTTTATACCTAAGTTTTATATATTTTATTTTAAAATATTAAGACTAACTAAGCCTTTTTAGCTTTTATTAAAGCTTTTATAGCTTTTATAACTAAAGCTTAAAAAAGCTTTTTTATAGTAAAAGCTTTATATAGCTTTCTTCTTAACTTTAAAAGTTACCTAAGGAGTTTAAAGTCCTTAATACTATACTAAAAAATATACTAATTTCTATATATCCTTTTTTTTTATAATTAAAGGCACTTTTATCTTTAACTTTAAAGTCTTTAGTAATATTATTATTATTTATAGTGTGTCGGCCGGGAACAACCACCCTAAAAAGTTATACTACACACTAAGAAACAAAGGTTATATAAATCTTAAAGGAAGTAAAACACGGGATTTTCTTATAATAATAACCCATAGTTAGGAAGAAAAATAAAGTTAATAATTAGGTTGTAAGAACCTAAATTAAATAGTTAATAATAAAATAAATATAAATAGAACTTTTAATTAGCAGTATTTTAAGTATTTTAATAATATTATAAGCAAAGAATTATAAATTAAAAAGGCACCTTAATTAAATAGTATAACGCTAGCTATGCTAATAATAATGCTTATTAGAAGCATTTATATAAGCAGAAAACTACCTATTTATATACTTTTTCTAATTAATTAAATAACCTTTTTTTTAAGGCTTTTTTAGACTTATAAAACACCTATTTTCTCTATATTTATATCCTTTATATAACTAAGTAAATTTTTTACTAAGGCATTTAAACCCCTAATATAAACCTCCCCTAAAGTAGTGTAGATTTTTATAAGCTATAGCGCTTAAGTAAAAAGAACTAAAAGAATAATAAAAATAAATATATCTCTAAAAAAAAAATAATTTATTCTATTTTAATTAGATATTCCCTAGGTTATTTATTTTATATTTCTTATTGCTTCCTTATTCTTTTATTTCTAGAATTATTTTTTTTAACCTCCCTTATTATTTCTACTTTAATATAATCCTTAATCTTAGTCTAACTATCTTTAAATATAATTTTAAAAGGTATAACTAAAATAAATATTTTACTTATAAAAGTACTAGTAAGAATAGCCCTTTAAGTATAATTCTTTTATTAAAGTAAAGGTAGTAATTTAATTATAGTTTTATAGCTTACTATTTTAATTTATACTTGTTAGAATTGCCCTTAACGGCACAACCTTAGTGGAATAGCATAACCTTAGGAAGGCCCGATTTACAGATGCTAATTAGGCGCATTGCGTAATTAGACCCACTAACCCTAATGCTAGTGGAAAACTCTATATATAACGCTACCTTCCTTAGTCTAGCTTTTTAGTAATTATTATTATTAATACTAATATATTATATTTATAACCCTTTTTATACTAGTGCTTTATTTATTATTTTATAACCTTTCTAAGGTTATATTAATACTAATTAGTAGTTACTATTAACTATAGATTCGCAAGGTATTTTCTAATAAAAAAGAGATAACTTCTATAGTATCTAAGACTACTATTTTTATGCTAAGGAAGGCAGCTTTATAATAATAAAAGCATAGCTAGACTTTATTAGAGAGAATAGCTTTATATTCTAAACCTAAATACTTTTTCTATTTATTATAAAGAAAATAAACTAGGCTAGGCTAGACTACTAATAATAATATAGCTTTATTATAAATAGAAGATAAGATATAAAAAATAATTAGAAACTAAAGTTTAGAAGGGGAGAAAGCTTTATTAACTATTAGCTTAATCTACCTAATAAAGGATTTATTACTAAGAAGGCTATGCCTATTTAATAGTGCTATTTTATTAAAATAGAAAGGTATATTTAAAAACCCTAACTTAGCAATAGCATTAGTAATTACACTAAATAACTATATAGCTTATATTATTTAATACTATAAAAAGCAAGGCTAAAGAGAAAAAAAACTTCTTAAGAACTTCTAAGATAATTTTTATAACTAAACTCTTAAACACTTTAAGAAAATTAGAATATATATTTAAAGTAGCCTAAGAAACCTCCTATAAGAATATAGAATTCTACTTAATAAAGGCACTAAAGAGTTTATTATATTAAATCTTTATAAGCTTCTTAAGTATACTAAGGAGTAAATTATAATACTATTCCTAGCACTAAAAATTAAGATAATATTACCTAACTATTTATTACCTTACTATCTAACTTTACTAATAGTTAGCTAATTCTAAAGACCTTAAGGAAGACTATAATAAACCCCTAACCCTCCTTAGGGGTATAGTAATAAGAATATATTATTAAACTTTAACTAAGACCTTTACCCTACCTAGTAATAATAGTATCCTTCCTTATATAATATAGGTATACCTTATTATAATAACTAATATCTAGAGAACTTCTATAAACCCCCTAGAAAATAGTATTTAGAATTCTTATACTTTAATAACCCTATGCCTTTATAAAGCTCTTTTTATTAATAAAGCAGGACTATAATTAATAAAAATTATAGAATCTTTAGTAAGCTTAGTAAAATTTATACTAAGAAAGATAAGTATACTAATAAAATATATAACTTTATAACCCTAAAGGTTAATATCTTTATAGATAAATATAAAAAACATAATATTCTATAAGATATATAGAATAGAGCATTCCCTATAATATTATTAGAGAATGCTCTTATATACTATTTTAATAACTTAGCTAATAAGAACCTAACCTATAAAAAGCTTATTTAATAAATTAAAACTTACTTTAAAACTAAAAATAACTAGTAATTTTATTAAATTAAGTAAAATAATATAATGTTAAGAAAGGTTATTAGTAAGAACCCTAATAAGTCTAAGCTTTAATGCTTAAATATTCTTATTAATAGCCTTAAGAAAATCCACTATAGCCTCTTTAATTCCTTATTAGTAAATATATAACTATAGTAATAACTACTAACTACTATTAATAGTGTCTTTAAATGCCACCTTACTATGTTTAATTATACACCTACCTATAAAGGTATAGTTAGTAACTTAAGAAAATACCTTTGCATAGATAAAATAATTATATTTATTGGAATTGCCCTTAATGGCACAACCTCGGTGGAACGGCATAACCTCGGGAAGGCCTGATTTATAAATGCTAATTAGGCGCATTGTATAATTGGACCCACTAACCCTAATGCTAGTGGAAAACTCTATATATAACGCTACCTTCCTTAGTCTAGCTTTTTAGCTTTATTATTATTAACACTAATATATTATATTTATAACCCTTTTTACACTAATGCTTTATTTATTATTTTATAACCTTTCTAAGGTTATACTAACACTAATTAATAATTACTATTAACTATAAATTTATAAGGTATTTCTTAATAAAGAAGAGATAACTTCTATAGTATCTAAAACCACTGTTTTTATACTAAGAAAGGTAGCTTTATAATAATAAAAGCATAGCTAGACTTTATTAGAGAGAATAGCTCTATATTTTAAACCTAAATACTTTTTCTATTTATTATAGAGAAAATAAACTAGGCTAGGCTAAACTACTAATAATAATATAGCTTTATTATAAATAGAAAATAAAATATAAGAAATAATTAAAAACTAGAGTTTAGAAGAGGAGAGAGCTTTATTAACTATTAGCTTAATTTACCTAATAAAGAATTTACTATTAAAAAGGCTATGCCTATTTAATAGTGCTATTTTACTAGAATAAAAAGGTATATTTAAAAACCCTAACTTAGTAATAGTATTAGTAGTTATATTAAATAACTATATAGCTTATATTATTTAGTACTATAAAGAGTAAGGCTAAAGAGAAAAAGAACTTCTTAAGAACTTTTAAAATAATTTTTATAACTAAACTCTTAAACACTTTAAGAAAATTAGAATGTATATTTAAAGTAGCCTAAGGAACCTTCTATAAAAATATAGAATTCTACTTAATAAAGGCACTAAGGAGTTTATTATACTAAACCTTTATAAGCTTCTTAAGTATACTAAAAAGCAAATTATAATATTATTCCTAGTATTAAAAATTAAAATAATATTACCTAACTATTTATTACCTTACTATCTAACTTTATTAGTAGTTAGCTAATTCTAAAGACCTTAAGGAAAATTATAATAAACCCTTAACCCTTCCTAGGGGTATAGTAATAAAAACACACTATTAAACCCTAACTAAGACCTTTACCTTACTTAGTAATAATAGTATCCTTCCTTATATAATATAGGTGTACCTTATTATAATAACTAATATTTAAAGGACTTCTATAAACCCCCTAGAAGATAGTACCTAGAATTCTCACACCCTAATAACCCTATACCTTTATAAAGCTCTTTTTATTAATAAAGTAAGACTATAGATAACTAAATCTATAGAATTCTTAGTAAGCTTAGTAAAATTTATACTAAGGAAAATAAATATATTAGTAAAATGTATAACTTTATAACCCTAAAGGTTAATATCTTTATAAATAGATATAGAAAATATAATATTCTATAAGATATATAGAATAAAGTATTTCTTATAATATTATTAGAGAATGCTTTTATATACTATTTTAATAACTTAGCTAATAAGAACCTAACTTATAAAGAGCTTATTTAATAGATTAAAACTTACTTTAAAACTAAAAGTAACTAGTAATTCTATTAAATTAAGTGGAATAATATAATATTAAGAAAAGTTATTAGTAAAAACCCTAATAAGTCTAAGCTTTAATGCTTAGATATCCTTATTAATAGCCTTAAGAAAATCCACTATAGCCTTTTTAATTCCTTATTAGTAAATATATAACTATAGTAATAACTACTAATTACTATTAATAGTATCTTTAAATACTACCTTACTATATTTAATTATATACCTACTTATAAAGATATAGTTAGTAACTTAAGAAAATACCTTTATATAAATAAAATAATTATATTATTATAATAAATAATAAAAGGACTACTAAAAGAGAAAGAT
>SRPT01000129.1:0-50331 GCA_018360205.1 Claviceps digitariae
AAAAAAACGTTCACTATCGTATCAACAGCTCTGGGACAAGGGCAGGGAATCGGCCAGACCCTCCACCGTTGAAATCCAGCCACAGGGGCAGCGGTCATGGTATGACAGCCATCCAACAGGGGTAGACCGCAACATCGGGACGATGTACATTTGTGCTTAAACCAGGTACGCATGGAACATTGTCCTTCCAAAACTGACAACACCCAGTCCCTTTGGCCCAGGTTCTGACGTTTGCAAGCCGTTTTCTGTAGAAGATTGCTCGTTGCTGATCCACCCCTGCCAAAAGTCGCAACACAAGAAATGGATTTCAGAGCCACGCGAGTTCGGGTGCAACCCCGGTCAAGCGAAACCTAATAAGGAGCGTACCTTGATGATGGTCAGTGACTTCTCATGGCGGGGAGAAACCAAGGATTGGCTAAGAAAGGAGAGTGAAAGAAAAAATTAAGCCGTTGGCAGGCACGCACATGAGCTTCGAAGGGGGTTGTCCTTTGGGTTTATAATCTTAGACATGCCCTCCAACATCAATCTTTATCAATTTTTTTCATCAATCATTCTACCGTCGCATATGTCACGCCGCAACAAAAACATCATTCATATTTTTTTTTTTTTTTCACGGGACTCTGAAACGCGGCAATCTCGTTGACACGACCAAGACGACAAGCACAGCGGATATATCGCACTGAAGGCGCGGATGCAGTGTCCAGCCTCGCACAAATACCATTGAGAGCACCGTTTCACCTCTTTGTCGCTGTCAATCCACCGGCTGTTGCCAAGAAGAAAGCGAGGATACACACAATGGCACGAGCGTATGACACAACTGGCATTATCAAACCAAATGCGCCGAAACCTCCCAAACCCGAGTTGAGCGCGTTTCTCAGTACCGAGCATGGAGCAATTAGTGTTTTTTTTTCTCCTTTGAATCAGTAATGGAGTAATTAGAAGGAAGAAGCGACCTGGTAAGCACCAGAAACCTCTGAAGAAAAAGGCTATGCCTTGGACTAACTCATCCGTTTCCCAGTCGCACGACCACTTTTTCTTTTCCTGTGTTTTTTTTTTCGCCGCACGATGCCTCCGACCAGCCTTCATTTGGGTAATCTTCGATTTCATTATTCTAATATTTGGGTGTTGGGAACAAAAAGAAAGAACGGCAGAGCTCGAAATCGAGAAATTGAAGCTTGGTTTTTTTTTTTTTTTTTGGCTTGTACTTTTAGGGGTAACGATGGGCAACGCAACAACAAGAACAATTAGACAACGGGGCGGAATCGCCAGGCACAACGGAACAGAAAAGTTTGTTTATTTCTTTTCTTTTTTCTTTTTTCTTTTTCTTTTTCTTTTTTTTTCTTTTCAGAGAAACAAATAGATCTCACCATACACATGATGCACGTCCACCTACAGACATGCTGTAATATACAACGCAACAGCCAGCAGTGGGGAGTCAATAAAAAATATTGACCATTTGATTCATTTCTACAAAGCACCAGTTTCACATGCAAAAAAAATAAGATCGGCAACGGCAAAAACGTGACTGTTCGAGAAGCGAGAACCAGACATGGTTCATTCCAATGAACGGACTTTACCATAATGGCATGGTCAAAGCCTAGCTCGATGGATAACGATGACAAGGATCAACAAGATAAGCAAGAAGAAAAAAACCCCACGTGTGTAGACGGCAAGGCGAAACCTGGAACCTTTCCCCGAGAAGCATAATGAACCCTGTATAGGTACTCAAAAGCTACAACGTTCCATGCAGTGGGGGAAGAAGGACGGGGGGGGCGCAAGCTGATCCGGGCGCCTGGTTCCAGGGACCGGAGAGCAGAGCAACGGACCATTTCTGGATGTTTGTGACACTTTGGTGTATGTGTGTGGTGTAGCTCAATGAGAGGTTGAGGCATGCTGGTCTGGTGGTGCGTCTGATTTCGTTTGTCGCGCTGGGTCGCTTGTAACACTATTGAGAGTGGTACGTTGTACTTCCCTCTGTACAAACCTACTAGGTACTTACTCTTACCTACCTACTTTATGTATGTACACAAGGTACATATGTAGGCAGATGCCGGATCTACAAACGCATGGTGCGTAACTCGTGCCAGTCAAGCACACCGTGCCACGTTCTTTGCTTTCCGCTTGTGTCTCGCGGGCACCAGGGACCGGGCAGGCGGGCCTTGCAGAGACCTCGCGTCCATGTGAGTAATTTGCTTCTACGAGCTGCGATTTCTGGGTTCTGGAGTTGGTTTCGGTGCAGGGCTGTGGACCGCAGTTGTTGCTGTGGTTGTGAATGTGTTTTACGACGAGAAATCATGGCGTAGTAGTGTTTCCCCTTTCTTTTTCCTCCTTTCTTTTTTTCCGTGATGGTTTCGTTGGAAGGTGGGTGGGCCCAGGCTGTTGCCCAGGGGGGATGTTGGAATGGGATACACGGAACTCGGGAGGCGCCGAGGCGGAACGGCGTGGACGAGATAGGCTTTTTCTGTTTTCTTTTCTTTTCTTGTGTTTTTTTTTTTTGTTCTTTTTCTGGACAACGGCCTGCACGTCTGTCACTTGTCTGGTCTAGCGTCTTTTGTTGATTGTACATGCGGTGATCCACTTGAGGTGGTGGTCAGGTAAGTAAGTACCAAGGAAAGTTTCACACATTTCATCTCGAGGCCGTTATACACCAACGTATGCTATAATGCACATACAGTCCTATTATTCGCTTGGCAGAAAGAATTACATGACGCTGAGCCTTGATTGCATTAAATTTGTTCTTCAAGCACGCCCAAGTTTCCTCAAATCAATCCAAAATAACAATGTCGAGAGGAAAAGTGCTTCACTTTGCCTCGGGAGGAATTTCCACGCAGACACTGTAGTCCGCGCGTCCAGCAGTTGCGCCTGGAACCGTGAACTCCGGACACTGGCCGGGCGTAACTTTAAAATCCCCAAATCCATCACAATCCTTTACACTGCGCGTCCCAACGGTGATGGTGCAAGTATTATCAATCCTGGCCTCGATCGGACCGGTGCCTCTCTCGACGTAGGCGGTCTTGGAGAGACCATCTGGCGTGAACCTTTTTTTTTTTTTTTTGCCCGTCAGCATGAACCGCAGATAGACAAGTCTGCACACTAAGCTGTTGAGAAACCTACAATTGAATGCAGCAGTATGTTTTCCCATTATCGCGAACTTCGAGCGGTGAGGCATGCACCTGGAGGCCAGAGAGGACCAGGCTGCCGAGTACAGTGGTGAACTTCATAGTGTCGTTGTTGTTTTGTTGAGGAAATGGGAAACGATATAATGTTGCGGAATGAGATGAATGAGATGCCGAGGGAAGAGGAAATGGCGGGGAGCCTGTCCCTACTTATATTCGACCATCTGTTCAGTTATTCTCACTGGACGCGAGGTCAAAGAGCATAATTCTTAATTACATTGGTATGAGAGGGAGATTTTCCTCTCAAGAACCATTAGTATGGGTGTATTATCCGGGGACCCGGGCTGGGGAAAGGAAGCCACTTGTTGGCTACGACCACATCATCCGGCTGCTCATTTTGCTGCAGACCAACCCCAGTGGCTAGGCTAGCGCTGCAAGGTAAAACAGCAGTGCCGTTTTGTCTAGAGTCCGTTCCTTTGCGCTTGGAGGATCCAGGGGGAAGCAAATAGGTACGTTGCCAATGTGGCACTTTGCTTAGACGCCGGAAGAGCCGCCGGCTAATAAGCAGACAGGTGAAATGAAAAATAACAAATCCTACGTGTAGTCTACACGTCAAGTTCGCGGCCCGTGTACAGTGGGTCATAGGTAATTCCGAAACTTTTTGCACCAAAATTGTATGGTAAAATGTTCGGGATTACCTCGATTCACTGTACATGGTGCGCGCTGACTAACGCTTTGCTCTCCCAAAGTCCCAAGTCCAGGCCCAAGACCTTTTCCGCTTCACCTTTCCCGAGTCCCGACCATGCTTCGGACAGAGGAGAATCTACTGACGACGAGTCAAGTCCTCGCCTCCGTCATCTATCATCTAAAACAGCCGGTCCGTTTCCCCAGTCGACCCATCCGGGGGGTGGGTTCCTCCCACGATGGCGATTCTGTCCGTGGAGAAGCTGCGTGCAGCCTGGCTCTTCATGCACGACTATGCAACTCGAGAGCTGAACGTATCGTGAGTCCACACCAAAACAAACCTCGTCTTGTTGAATCTGCTATTTCACCACTTCCCCCTTCCGGCCAGTCTGTCTGTCTGTCTGTCTGTCTGTCTATAGTCCTGTCCCGCAAGGCCACCAACTTCCCAATCTTGGCTTCGATCCCGTGTTTCTTGTCTTCTTCCTAACCATAAGATGAGATAATCATGCAGACCATTCACCTTCCAGGTTGTCTGTGGCATCAACGTCCTCCTCCTCACCAACTTTCTTGGCCGCATCTGCCAGTCTGCTTACCAGAGCTCTACGCCCCGACCTCGACGATACACTGTTCCGCCACCCAATTTCCCCGAGTCCGAAACCACCGTCGAAGAGGCCAGTGTCAAACTCGAAGGCAACACCAACATCCACTGCTATGCGCCTGCCACGGGTCAGTTCCTCGGCTTCGTCGATGCCTGCGTGCCCTTCGACATCGACGGCAGCATCATCGCCGCGACCAAGGCGCAGAAGTCCTGGGCCAAGACGTCCTTCCGCCAGAGACGGGCCGTGCTAAACTCCTTGATGCAGTACATCCTGGACCACGCCCACGAGATATGCAGGATCGCAGCGCTGGACAGCGGCAAGACACTGGTCGACGCGCAGCTGGGTGAGATTCTCGTCACGGTGGAAAAGATCCAGTGGACGCTGAAGCACGGCGAGAAGGCGCTGCGGCCCTCGGCCCGGCCTACAAACCTGCTCTTGTCCTACAAGCGCAACACCGTCTACTACGAGCCCATGGGCGTCATTGCCGCCATCGTCAGCTGGAACTACCCGTTCCATAACATGATGGGCCCCATCATCAGTGCTCTCTTCACCGGCAATGCCATCATCGTCAAGGTCTCGGAGCATACGGCCTGGTCGAGTGCCTGGTTTCTTCAAATTGCCCGCGGCGCTCTGGCCGCCCATGGACACGATACGCGTGTCATCCAGACGGTGGCCTGCTGGCCCCAGGCCGCCGCGCACATTCCCTCCCACGAGGACATCCGCCACATCACCTTCATCGGATCCCAGGCCATTGCCCAACGAGTAGCCACCTACGCCGGCAAGGTCCACACCCCCGTCTTGGCCGAGCTCGGCGGCAAGGACCCCTTCATTGTGCTCGATTCCGCCCCGGCCACCGACCTGCCCCGCATCGTCGAGGTCATCCTCCGGGGCACCTTCCAGGCCGCAGGCCAGAACTGCATCGGCATCGAGCGCGTCATTGCCGCCTCCCACTACGACAAGCTCATCGAGATGCTGGCCCCGCGTGTCAAGGCCCTCCGCCTGGGTCCCAACGCCGACGTCGGTGCCATGATCAACGAATATTCCTTCGACCGACTGGAAGCCCTCATTGAGGACGCCGTCTTGAAGGGCGCCCGTCTCCTAGCCGGCGGCTCCAGGTTCATCCACCCCGACTACCCCAAGGGCCACTACTTCCAGCCAACCCTCCTCGTCGACGTCACCCCGACCATGAAAATTGCCAAGCAAGAGTGCTTCGGCCCCATCCTAACCCTCATCCGCGCGCCCTCCTCCTCCCCCGACGATATCCTCCGCATCGCCAACGCGCCCAACTTCGGCCTCGGCGCCTCCATCCACGGCTCCGAACGCGACCCCGCCATGCAACCCATCCTCCACGGCCTCAAGGCCGGCATGGTCGCCGTCAACGACTTCGCCGTCTACTACGCCGCCCAACTCCCCTTTGGCGGCGTCGCCGGCTCCGGCTACGGCCGCTTCGCCGGCAAAGAAGGCCTCCGCGCCATCTGCAACATCAAGAGCGTCTGCGAAGACCGCTTCCCCTACCTGGGCATCCGCACCGCCATCCCCCGCCCCGTGCAGTACCCCGTGGCCAGTCAAGACCAGGCCTGGGAATTCACCCAGGCAGTCGTCGAGTTCGGCTACGGCGGATGGCTCCGAAAAGCCAAGGCCCTGAGAAAGTTATTCGACAGCATGTAACGGGGTTGTCCCGGTTACATTTTCCTGCCATCGTATTCCCCATGCGACAATCTCGTAAAAAATGGATGCATCAATGCCGCCTACCATTCCAGAGCCCAACCGTCTCATTACCACGTCATCTACCAACTTGGTAGGTAGCATTGTGGTCAAGGGAGCTTTTTTTGTTCTTTTTTCTTTTTCTTTTTTTGGTTCCATTTTTGTTCGCCCCAAGAATGAGTGTGGCTGAGGGCGTTTTGGACGGCTCAGGGTATTGGAACTGGTTTTGCGTGTGTTACTTAACCTGGTAACTTAGGTATGAAGTGGAATTAAACTAGGAAAATAAAAAGCGTGTGAGTGAGAGAGAGAATTCTGGTATTTCAAATAACTAGACCTTGCATTAAGCTCTGGATTCTTCGTCATTATCAAAAGCGCATTTAGTGCGTGGGAAAGGTCGCGATACTTCTAGCGGTCTGATCCTCACTTCCACTTACGCTTTATGTGCCGTGCTATCATGTCACAATTTATTCAGAGTTTTATGCAAACCCAGTGCAGAGTATGAAATTATGAATGTTATTCTTCTACCATTGTCTTTTCATCTGCGTGAGCTAGTTCATTTCGAAATGTCATCTTCCCTATTGATCCTGTTCCAACGACATGTCCCATGACATGTCCCATGATTCTGAGCGCGAAATTTTCACTTATAAACAAACCTCGTTCTTCTCCAGTCCCTAAACAACAGACAGGCACCTCGGTGCTTACCACGCAGCTGTGACGGCCGAAGGACCCCATCCATTCGACACAACATTAGGCTGGCCCCATCCGTTGCTGGCGGCCGTAGGACTAGTAGATTGGCCCCAATCAGAAGTAGGAGCAGCAGTCTCTTCTTCCTTGCTAGCACCTCCCCAGCCGTTGTTGCCCTCGGCGGTGTCATTACCATTGCTGGGCATCGGCGCTTCCTGTGCCTCTTCGGGGTCGAAATCCGATTCCGTTTCAAATTTCGGCTTCTTGGCAGCGTCGCCCTCTGGAACGTACATTTCCAAGAATTCTGGAATATCCTGTCCAGTCTCTAGAAGCGTTCTGGTGAGGACACTGGCAATGCCATCATCATGGGTAGGACTAAAAAGGGATGTGGCAACGCCGCGATGGCCAATTCGTCCGGTTCGACCTATGGTGTTCAATTTTGTCAGATCCGTGGTCATTGAAATTTTTCTGAACACATTTTCTTACCAATGCGATGAGTATATTCCTCAATGCCACCATGCTCCATCGACGGCAGGTCATAGTTTATGACATGCATGACATTGCGAACATCAATGCCTCGAGCTGTAACTCCAGTCGCAATCAGAATTGGAGCTTTACCTGATCGAAAGGAACGCAGCGCAGCTTCGCGCTCTTTCTGTGTTCGATCGGCGTGGATAGAAGTCACTGGCAGCCCGATATTATAGAGGAAGTCATCCAAGTTGTCAACCTCGCGACGGCTGTTGCAAAAAATGATGGTCCTGACTCCCGTCATTTGATTGAGAAGCCCCAGAAGAATGTCACGCTTCTCTTCGCGCTCGGCCTCAATGATAGTTTGCCTAATGTTTACGGTGGTGCTTCCAGCTCTACCCACTCGAAAGCGAACGTGAGCTGCTGAAAGATTTTCTTTGGCGAGGTCACGAGCAGCCTTAGGGAAGGTTGCAGAGAACAGGCCATACTTGATGTTACCTTCGTCCTGCTCTTCAATGTTCTCCATTAGTTTTTTTTTGCTCAGCTCACGTCTCGTAACGTAGAATGCAGGCACTCACCTCCACCGGTCAAAATTTGTCGAAGTTCATCCTCCCAATCAGCCTCGAGCATTTCGTCGGCTTCATCAATCACAATATACTTGAGACGTCGAAGGGTCAAGATGTTGGGTCGAGAGATGAAATCGACCAGACGTCCAGGCGTACCAACAAGAATATCGCAACCCCTACTTAGTAGACCGATTTGCTCCTTCACGGGTAAGCCCCCATAAACAACGCAAGGACGGAGCATGGTTCGATAGCAAAATTTCCGCGCTTCGTTGAAGATTTGAACGGCCAACTCACGAGTTGGCGCGACCACCAGAACCAAAGGCTCAGCTGTAACTTGGTCGAAACCTTCACGAAATGTGGCCGGATTAGGACGGGGCGCCGCAAGCTTCTTAGCTTTCCCCATCAACTTGCTGAGAATCGGGATCAGATAGGCGGCAGTTTTTCCCGATCCTTTGACATGGCAAAACCAATTAGTTTCAAATGAGGTCTCACGAGAGAAACGGAGCTTGTACGGACCGGTCTGCGCAACACCAATGACATCATGACCCTGGAGCAAAGATGGAATAGTGTACTTCTGGATGGGAGTTGGAAAATCATAACCCATCAGCTTAACGTTTTCAAGCATTACGGGATGAAGACCAGCATCTTGAAAATTACGAATGGGCTGGATTCTGGTCGGTCCTTCCTGCTGAACATCAATTTGATCGATTCTGTCGATGTCAGTCGCTTTCTCGGATACAAGGTAGAAGATGTAGGGAATGACAAACTTGGAAAAATCCAGTCCCGCCCGTTCGTGGCGAGTTTTAGGATCCCCGAAAAGTTCCAGCTCAAGCTCCTCAAACTTGGGGCCAACATCTCCAAAGTCTTCATCCCACTGATAAATCTTTGCCTGTCCGTCAAACTGCTGAGGGGTTTCGCCAACAGAAAAGGCAGTATAGTCAATTTTCTGGCGTTCGACCCAAGCAGACGAATCACCTGTTTCTGCGTTGGCTGTTTCCATGATGAGAGTGTGCGATACACTACCTAGGTAGGTATCCGAACAAGCGCTCAGCGTAAAACGAATCTATGTACCCGGAAAAGAAGAAGAGAGGATAAACAGAGAGAAGGAGAGAGAAGGCGAGAACACAAAAGTCAGAAAATGTAAAAGTAAACAGCAAGAGGCCTGTGTTAAAAACTGGAAAGAAAAAGAAGGGGGAAGAAGTAAACTAGAGAAAGAAAACTAATGTGGGAAAAGAGAAATAAGACAGGCGCGAGCACTGACAAGCGGTTGACGTCTGGGACAGCTGCCATCTAGCACAGCTGCCAGCTGGACCATCGGTGCCACTCAGTTGGCAGCTGTCAGATGTCGGTCCCTTTTTGTTTCTGGGAACATCTCATAAGTACTAGGTACCTAGCTTCTTGAAAGAACTGCAATTTCAAATTGTTGCTGCAAGTCACCGGTAAAGCGAGAAGATAAAAGTGACATTATGTGTTTTGCTGGCTTGTATATTGAACGAATACACATGACTGACGAGTCAGCAGGTAGGTAGATTCCAGGAGCCATGCTCGCAGCATCCGTATTGCAGCTGCCAAGGTCAGCTAGACTCATTGGCTAATATTACGGTAGCTAAGGTACTTCATATTTGTAGAACGGTACTCTATAAGTACGCATACTTTGTTTAATGTTTTTGCGAGTTGCGCAGACGACTTCTCGTATACCGAACGCGCAATCTCGCCTGCGCGAATGATCATGACCATGGCGCTGTGCAATTTTGGTAACTCAACATGACACCTATTGGATAAATATGCTGATTCTTCCAGCACAGTATCGGACAACGGAGGAGCAGTGGTGGTGACCGCATATTTTCCCTCGCTGGCCAGAGGTGAATGGACCCGAGAACTTGGGAATCTACTAGGTACCTGGATCATGAACATGGATTTCCCTGCATGCTCGACGTCAAGAGACGAATGGTACTTTAGGTTTAAGTACTAAGCAGGATAGCCGCGCTACGGCTGACGTAGACTTCATGTTGTCGTTTCCACGTTCTTGCGTTCCGCATTTGTGTCAGCCGAAGGCCACGTCAAGACATTGAGCCACATACCTTAGGTACAGAACTATGCAATGGTGTTTCATCAGCAACATTTGAATCTGTGCCTGATGTAAAAGAAAGTTTCACCACAAGTCAAGAAGGTCTTGCAGATCCAACGCAGTGGACCACTCAACACCAGCCATAGCGACCTTTAGTAATTGCTCCATGGACGAAGCTGCACGTCCCGTGGCACCACCCTCTTTCTTGGCTTGGACCAGGCCTTTTCTCACAGCATCAAGAAATCTTTTGTGAAATACATGCTGACGGGCTTCTTGATTCGAGTACATCTCTCCCTCTTCGTCACGCCGAGCGCCTGACAGATTCAGATAGTCAAAAGCGTTAGGGGCCCGTGATATCTTGTAAAGAGTATCCCAATACTGTGGAGCAACCTTCTTCTCGGACGCCTCGTCTGTCAGTCCAACCTCGAGAAACTTTGTCAAAGCATTGATTTGCCTCGCGAGAGACTGAGCATCTTTGGGTTTCATTGACGTCCGAGCAGCGGATGTCCAGCCGCCGTTGGAAGAAGTAACGGCCCAACCCATCATTGCACAAAAGGTGTTCAATGTCTTCACCCAGCCACCAGGACAGTTGACGAGCTCGGATCCACCGACCTCAAGTAGCCATTCCATAGCCCCGAGAGAGTCGTTACTGATATCAGCAGATAAGTGCGTCATCCCTGCCCGAATATACATTGAGGCGTGCTCTACATCATGTTTAACATCGCCTTCGGGAAGCACACGCAACAGTTTAATCAGTTGGGCTCGAACTGGTGTCGAAGTGTCGGAGACCAAGGGAAGCAGTTTTTTCAGGAGAGCATTCGTGCCCACGGGATTCGTTGGAGGACTGGTTGACAGCTGACTCGTCAAGTATGCCAAAGCTTCTCGCCGCTGTTTGTCCGATTTTGAAGATGAAGCCAAGGATAGGTTATGCTTGAATTGCTGGACATAATCTGGTGCATCTGTTGACAAGGACTGTTGTCCCATCACAATTGCTAAACAGAGTTGAGTAAGCCTGGTTTATTTTGAGCATGATTCAGGAACTCTTGGATTTTGTCCGTACATTTTGACTTAAAGCTCGTATCCGTAAAATTTGAAGCTTTGGCCTTTGCTTTGCCGACCTTGTACTTGGGTTTCTTGGTTATGTATTAGTTGGATTGCTCTTCAACACATACGAAGGGATGGCGGCGGGCGTACTTGGAAGTCTTTCTGCTTCTCCTTCTTTTTCCTTGTACTTGAGCCCATCGTGGCGCTTTTTGGCAGGATTCAGACAATTCGTGACGTATGAGTAAGAATATTAATGACATGAATCTGCATGTGAACAAGCTGATGGCGATTTCGCGGTTCGCGATCACGAGAGCCCGAAAAAACAAGAAGAAAGAAAAAGGAGTGGGGACGTGGCCAGCTTGCTTGTCCCGGGTAGGCAGTCTGCCTGGTCACTCGGACCCTCAGTAACTCGTAAGTACCCACTCTCCCATGGATGTTTCACGTCCACTCAACTAATTCGCAATTCTTCCCACCGCCAACCCTCCTCAGAACCACCCACGACTTCAAACAGTATCTTTCTCTGCTTGGCAACATCTCGCTGCAACTTCTCTGCGGCGCTATTCCCTTTTGAAAGGCTAGCCCTTGTCCTCTTGGTCTGCATCCGCCTTCTCTCTGCAAACCTCTCTCCGTTGCGCCTTTGGCCTAGGCTGCTACCTCTCTTCCTCGCTCCCTTGTCGTCGGTCTCATCTCCGCCACAGCGCATCATTGATTCGGCCTCAACAGCTTCAACATCGCAATTCTCCTCTCCAGTCCTCACTCTGTCTATTACGTTAAAGCATCACAATCTTCTCGTACGCCTGCTGCCCGCTGCGCAGGTGCTCTTCTGTGCCTTTCCGCCAACCCGCTGATTCTTTAGCTCGACCGTCGCAGCGCAGTGTTTACTACTACCACACAGCTCTATACAGCACCATCTATCACGTCAAAAATTGCCTGCCGTCACCAGGCTCACCATCACATAACCCTCTACTATTCTTTCCTGGCGGCATAAAGGTGGCCGTTTGTCAGATGGGCATCAACTTCTCGCCGCCCTGATATGGCAATTCGATATTCAGCAGATTTTCTGCTGCATCTACGGGAGTCGCCGCTATGTATCAGACCCAATAACCTTCCTCCCGCGGAGGAGTGGATGGGGTACGTTGTTGTCTGCTTCGACCTCCTTCATGTTTTCGAAATGAATGAGATGTGTGCTGATGAAGACAAATGCGTCTCTGCAGCGTCCCCTCCGAGCAAAGTCGAACTCAAGGTACAAAAACCGGCAATGACCGACTCAGAGCAAATGACTCGTCGCTGCTTGATCAGACAAATCGACGGCCTCTTGATCGCCATGTTTCCCGCTCTAGTGCAAGTTCGTGCTTCCATTTGCTAAAATGCGTCCTGCAACGTTTTGTTTTGTCGTTTTCACTGACGTTGAAGAGCGTCAAACCTCTCTTGAAGATCCAGATGATATTGTTTTTGGTCCGCCCCGCATGGCATTTTCGTCCGCTCGGAGCAATAAAGTTGTCGAAAATGAAAAGACGGCGCGAGATACTGATGCTCAAGGTCGCGTAGGCATACGAAGTCGCGGAGACACCGAAGGCGATCGTTTTCGCGACAGCCGCACTCATCCCTTGCGACGCCGCGGTGATGGAGAGCAAGACGGTGATGGGTGGAATACGGTCAAGCCGCGCAAAAGTTTTGGTGCAGAAGGTGCTGAACGGTTCCATGGCAAGATGGGCGGTAACTTCCGCGATGACAAGAGATCCACTAGGGACAGCAACAAAGACGAACGTGAATCTGCACGGGAACGGCCAGGCCGAGCACTTGATATTCTTACCCGCGACCGCGATGTGCCCGACGTCGAGGCCCGACCCCGGAACGGGGGCCTCGGTCGAAACAGGGGGGATAATTGGCGAGCGACGGACGCTGGCGAGGCTCCGGCACCGGAGAAAAGGGATCGTGATCGAACGAAGAGCTGGCGAGACAGAGATCGTGACAGTGCCGAGCCCTCTGATGACCGCAATGCTGGAAGGACAAATGATCGTCGCTGGGGCAGAGAACGTGACCAGCGACAGGAGCGCGAGCCCGAATGGCTCGATGAGCCGGCAGAAGTGCGTGAAGCTCACACACAACAGGATTTTCAAAAATGGATGGAGCAAATGAAGAAGGCTAAGAGCGCATCATCAACATCCACTACGAAACCGACGACGACGGAACCCATTGTAGAAGCTGCGAAGCCTTCATTACCTACTTCCTCTGTTGAAGCGGGTCCGGACAAGTTTTTCCTGGCTTTTGGAGGAGCGAGTGCAACGACGGATGTCACCTCACCTGGTGAACCGAAGGATTCCGCCCCCAAGGCCAAGACTAGTGGCAAATCTTCGCGATTCACCTCATTCTTCTCTCAACCTCAAGGAGACTCCAAGCCACGGACGGAATCGTCGACTCCGCTCACAGGGCCGCCGGCGAACGAGTCGGCTGCAGCCGCTGGTTCGGCTACGGTTCCTCCTGGGCTCGGCGCGCTCTTTGGGGCAGCCGCTGCATCTGCTGGAGGAGGGAGCGTCGGCGCAGCCAGTGGTGCAGCAGGGGCTCCCCCTGACGAGGAACGCCACGCATTCAACCAACTGCTTGCTAAACTGCAGAAAGCTTCTCTGAGTGCTACTCCTCCAGGCTCATCTCCCTTCGCCGCTCCTTCCTCTGGCAATGGCCCAGAGATGATGGCGATGATGGCGAAGAAGACGAAGAATGCAGTGGGCACTCCTGATCCGTTGCAGCAATACGGTGGCGCGTCTGGAGAACTTTCCATGGGCCGTCCGCCTTCGCAGCAACCCCAACAAGAGATTCTCGCCCCTCGACCGCAGCAGCACTCTGCCCGACCAGAACAGCTGCTGCAAGACCTTGTCGGACACCATCAACGTGTATCGAGCCAGGGCTCTACCTCGCGACCGGAGTCTCACTCGGCTCGCAACAACAGCAATACCGAATTCTTGATGAACTTGATGCGGATGGCGCCGGATAGCCAGCGCGGCGACCACAATCGAGTTCCTTCTCAGCCTCAACTCGGGCCGCAAGTCCAGAAGCACTCTGGAATACAGTCTTACCACGACCGAGAGCAGCAGCAAGACTTTGGCGGCCGGGAGAACCGCAACAATATTCGGCCGCAGCCCCCGCCCGGATTTCCCATGGATGAGCCCTTTCATAATGTCGAGCGAGAATCCCGTCAAAACCAGCCTACACAGATTCTACAGCGACCTCCTCCCCCTCCTGGTTTAGATCAGATGCCACCCAATTGGATGGCTGGTGGAGCCCAAATGCCACCTCCTCAGCAGAGAGGGCCAATGCTGCCACCGCCAGGACTCGCTGGAGGACTAGGCGCTGCCAGCCGAAATATGCCCATGCCACCAATGTTCCCGCCCAACTTTCCTCATGGAGCCATGCTGCCACCAGATGCCATGGGTGGAATGCCGCCACGGAACATGCCTCCGCCCCCACCGCCGCCAGGCTTCTTCAACGGGCCACCGCACGGTTTTCTGCCTCCCGGGCTAGGCGGGTTCAATGGACCTCCTCCGGGACCTGAGGGTTTCGGCGGCCCCCCCTTTGAAACACGAGGCATACCACCATCTGCTGGCAATAATGGTCGGGGTATTAATTACGGACGGCTATAAAACAAAACTCGATGAGGGGGTTTTGGGGGCCGACAAGTAACGTTTCGATCCCGATGAGTACTGAGACTTGTCGTACAGCAACTCGATAGCCCCGGCTCATCATCTGTCTTATGGAACGTGTGACCTTCTCGTGTTGTGGGGTGCAGCGCGTCCCGAGCAACACCCACCGAATGCAATAGCCATACCCTTTTTCGTCCATGTTTGAACAGCCTGGCCAACCGCGTCCCTCTCTGTCTCTCTTTCTAAAATCCTTCCCTGGCGGCCGTGACAGTCACCTATTTCTAACCCGTTCGTTACAAGAATCCTTGCATGACCCATAAGGAAGTGCGGTGACAGACATATTTTCTTGGTTTTTCCCTCCCTAATAAGGGTATCAATTATCAGCATCTCCGAAAAGAAATTTAAAAAAAAAAGGAATAGAGAAAACCTAATATGTACGTAGGTGCTTGCGAGGGGAACTTGTGTCAAAAGAAGCTGCTGTCAAGAGCACCACGGATTTATTGACAATCATGTTTTCTCTGCACAATGGATGGTTGGGCGAGCAGAATCGAGAAGGTCGGCTGGCTGGAGTTCGCGGGGGCGACTAGCGAGGATACGTAGTTGGTCCGCAGGACACCATGGAATGAACAGACAAAATCAGCGTTGGGGACCCGACGCTCCTTTTCTCTTGTGAGTGTGTGCTGGCGCCGTTGTGACTGAATGAATGTGTCTGCTCGGGTAACCACGTGGGTGGGTGGCTGGCCACATGAACGAGTCACTGGTCTGGTAGGTGACGCGGTAACTTGCCTTTCCGTCCAGTAACATCCCGACGCGAACCGTCATGGTGCATTTAATGAAAGGTGTTTTGAGGATTGTGCGCTCGGGTAGGGGATTCCTGAACAGTGTAGATTCCCTGCGCTAGTTGTGAATGTAAAACGGTGCGGAGTGTATCATAAAGCCATAAAGGGGGCTTGATGGAGCGTGCTGTTATGGATTTTGTGGGATGGACGACATGTGAGGACATTATTATTACTATGTGTATGTATGTACGAGTATGTATGCAAATAAATATGTACATATGTAGGTATGTATATCAAGTACCTCTTAGACCTTATCCTTTTTTCTATCCCGCTGCGCACGAAATCCTTTACAACTCCGCCCGTTTATCATGATAACCCCCATCCAGAGTGATCACCTATCTATAAAATCATCCCTAATTTGTTCTGGTATGCTGCGGCCAAAACAGCCGCCCATTTCGCCCAAGTACACCGTCTTCTTCTTGCCTCTTTCACTGCCCCATCTAGATCTAGGCGATGCATGTCATCCTTCTAAAATCATAATCTCGAAGTCTAAAAATTTAAAAAAGAAAAAAGAAAAAAAGAAAAAAGAAAAAGAAAAAAAGAACCAGAAAAAAAGCCCTTTCGTTCCAAAACATACAACGCAATCGCGTCTTATATGTTCTTGTCTACACCAGCGCTTGAATCGTCATCCGCGCGGCCCATCGGCTCATCTTTCATCAGGTGCTCAATATCAGGCACGATATGGCCCTCACTCACAATCGGGAACGGGGTAAGAACATGGCTGATATCTCCCCACCAGGATTCTCCGTATTTGCAGTACCAATCCACGGTCGTCTTCAGGCCGTCTTGGAGGTTTGTCTTTTGCTTCCATCCCAGCATGCGTAGTTTTGTGCCGTCGACGGCATACCGACGGTCGTTGAAGGGTCGGTCGTGCGTGTACTTGATCCATTTGCGGGCCGAGGTCGGCGAGGCTTGTTCTATGCCCATGGTGTCCAGGAGCTTGGCGCAGAGATCTAGATTGGATATCTCGTCACATGAGCCGACGTTGTAGATGTGGCCGATCTGGCCTTTGTGGAGAATTGTGTCGAATGCATCGGCGGCGTCGCCGGCGTAGAGGTATCGACGTGTGGGGCTGCCGTCACCATGCAGCACTACAGGTCGGGCTCGATTAAGGAGACAGGTAAATTTTGGAATGATTTCTGAGTCCAAGGAGTCAGCTGTGGTTTTGCGAAAGTTTTCTGCAAGAGTGCCCATAGATCCGGGGGGGTGAGGGGCGAAGCGGAATGGAACACAAACAAGCAGAGGGGGGTTCAGAAAGGTGCAAGATGGAAAAAAATAGGTTTCGCTGGCTTACTTTCAGGATACTGATGAGGCCCATATACATTGTTGCTTCGCACAATAATAGTCGGGAGCTTGAAGCTTTTGTTGTAAGATTGCACCAGCATCTCTGCGGCTGCCTTGCTCGCCGCATAGGGGTTCGTGGGCGACAGAATACTGGTTTCGGCCAGGTCGTCGTCATCTTCCTTGACTTCGCCATACACCTCATCCGTCGATACGTGTATGAAGCGCCTGATCTGAACCTTCTTTGCACTCTCTAGCAAGACATGCGTCCCATACACATTCGCATGAGTAAAACTGTAGGAATTTCCGAAACTCAGGTCCACGTGAGACTGCGCGGCGAAGTGCAAGACGGTATCAATGGCATGGCGCTCCATGCAGTCCAGTACTTCGGTTGGGTTGGTGAGGTCTCCACGGTAGAATGCAAAGTTGCGTCGCTCGTCGAGTACACGCGTATTATGGAGAGATGAACAGTAGTCTAGCTTGTCAAAAGACACGATATTGTATGCGCCAGGATATGTGAGCGTCAGATGGCGGACGACCCATGAAGCTCTGCTCGTGTCGTGTACCCAGAATCAGGTCAGCTTTTTTATAATTTCTTGTCTCCTTCTTTGGTTCGCTTTATTCTCTTTCCATGTCCTGCTCCTTGTTGGACTCATTCCTCTTCTGCGCAGAAAGCCAGGGGAAGGTGTTTCAATCATTTCATGCTTGTCGCCGTCGACTTACATGAAGCCAGCACCACCCGTCACCATAATATTTCTCACATCCGGGAGCGGCTCGAACTTTGTGGTCCCTTTGAGTATGGGCGCCTCCTTCCATACATCCGGGTTTGGCAGATAATTGCGCGAGCTATTCACCTCCTTGCCTGTGGTGTCTCTTGTCAGTGGCGATCTTTGTTGCTGTCCTCTCTCCCCCCTTTCTTCTCCAAGACAACAACAGGCGGCTGCAATTTACCAGTAGCGACGTCGTTCGACGCGGATGATGGCTTGGTCTCTGACGACGATGAGAACGGCGACGACGACGGCGATGACGGCGCAAAGGCGTTCGGTACCATCCTTGCTCGCCTCCGCGACTTGCGAGACATGCTCGACGGCAGGCTCCTGACTCCCCGGCGTGTCATGATGGGAAGAGGAGCGACGGACCTCGTGCGCTCGCGTGCGACATCACCACGAGTCATGACATAGTCGTCGGCCGAAGGAAGTGGTCGGCCGTACGCCTGTGCCCTACTCGCTCAATCGCAAACGGCGCTCATTCAAAGACCAGACGGAATCTGTAATGGTGGAAAGCACGAGTCTGAAAAAAAAAGGGCGTTTTTGGATTGAGGTGGACTGGCAGTCGGTCGATTTGCATGGTTTCTTGTCGCGCTCCCGTCGGCGCCCTCTGCGAAAGGGATCTTTTGGCGCAGCGCTACTGTTACGGAGCCAATCGGCGAGACGGGCTTCCCATTGCAGAAAGTGTGTAGCCTTGAGGGTGTGACGGACGGTTCTTTTTTTTTTTTTTTTTTTTTTTTTTTTTTGCCCGGGTCTGGTTGGTCGGTGGGGCCGAAAGAACCCCCGGTCCCTGGCCCTGACTTTCCATGTCCATGTTTCCATGGTACGCAAGCATGGAGATGTGAATGGAAGAAAAGAAAAGAAAAGAGGAAGAAGAAGAAGAAGAAGAAGAAAACGAACCAAAGAAAGGTCAAATGCTCCTGATTCAACTACTTGGAAAAACATGACCTCCTGAGCTACTCCTCACAATCAACTCCCGCCATAAAATTCAAATTTTCCAAATCCCAAACACCAAAAGAATAATTACAAGTTGAACCTCTTGCGGTCCTTCTCCATCTTTGCCTTCCACTCCCATTGTGTAGCGTCCTTTCCCTCACTGCCTGCACGTCCAATGCCCTTGTCTACTCTTCTCAACTTCATTGTGAACCTCGGGCCCAGCTCTTGTAATCCCGCACGAATACCCTCTACTCCTTTCATGTCTGCTCCGTCAACGTCGACAATACTCCTCTCAGTAGCACGCTTCTCGCGAAAGACATATCGGTGTCGTCGCACAAAAATGAAATCTCGCTGGTTGTGAAGGGTAATGACCTGACGACCCTGAAATTCAGGGTGCTGCGGAAACAAGCTCTGAAAGACTCTGGCGGTGAGCAGACCGAGCGGTGTCTTGAAGTTGTTGAGTAGGAGCTCTGGGTAGTGGTTGGTGGGGTTTCCATGGCCAGGCAACTTCTTGCCTTCAATCCAGTTGGATATTGAAAAATGAAAGGTTGGGCCGGCCGGCAAATGGACAACAGACAGCCCAGTGGGTTTCTTCAAATCTTCCTTGACGAGGAGAACAACGGTATAGTCCCGGTTGCTGGCAAACTTGCAAATCTCGCGCAGGGAGTACTTGTGCCCGTAGCGATGTGCTGATCGAGGAATATACGTGCTGTTAGGGAAGAGCGTGCTCAAGAGTCGAGCCTCGTCGTGAATGGTGGAGTTCAGAGACGTAGTCACAAGCACTTTCGGTTCTGGTGCAGGAATGTCACTGAATAGTGTTGGAAACTTCAAAGCCAGAGAGGCTGGCGCCAAATCGAGATTCGTGCTTGTTGAAGGGGCAATGCTGTCGTCTCGTTTCGCACGTTTTGCCTGTTCCTTCGCAATGGCGGCTTGTCGTCTGGCTTCAGCACCATCTTCTCCTTCTTCTTCATTGTCATCATCTTCCGAGTCCAGCATGCTATCATTGTCGTCTTCCTCGTCCTCTGCATCCTTCATTTCAGCATCCAAGGCGCTCTTTTCCTCTTCAGCGTCGGCTGCTTCCTTTTGCCGCCTCCTCAATTGCCCCAAGTCGACCTGCGCTCCGAGATGATCATCCTCGCCTTCGTCCCAAACTCGCTTTTGGTCTAATGTGACGGCCTTATTGCTGGCAAGTCGTGCCGCTCTCAGAGTTGGCTCCAGATTTTCCGCCTTTCTGCGACGGTGTCGTGCTTCTCGTCGCTCCTTGCCAGATGCCTTTTTGTGTTGAACGTATAGTTCCTTTCGTTTAGTCTTGTTCGCTGCCTTGAGCGCCTGAACAGGGGGTTTCGTAAACCCCATGTTGCTTTTTTGTTGTTGTTATTTTTTCGTCGTCCGAGATGCTGTATACTCAGTCTAGCTGGCAATTTCCACTTATTTTTTTTAAAAAATTCGAGATGTGGCCACGGGGAAACGTTGAAGTTTAGCGGGCGCACAGGAAAGCAGGACTAAATGCCGTAAAGGCGGCAGAATTTCCGAAAATTTTGGCGGTGAGCGGTGGGCTCGGCACTTGATTGGCGGAGCCAAAACTTTTCGAGGTCGCAAACTTGGTAAGACAAAAAAGTCCCATATGCGTCGGGGTTTTTTTGAAAAAAAAATTAAAAAATTTATTTATTTATTGCGGAGGTGTATCATATTTCTTGTATATTTTTCTCATTCTGGGCATTGTTCAAACAAAGCCATCAAACGCACTAGACACTAGACGCAGATTCGGCACCATGGGAGCCAACGGCGTCAAGAAGAGAAAATTGGCACACGCCTCCTCAGATGGCGAATCGCAACCGGCACCTTTGTCGAAAAGAACACAGAAAGACTTCTTCAAGCAAGCCGCCAATTGGAACCTTGAGCAAGATTATGAAAACCGACCTCGAAAAGGGAAAAAGGCCGCCAAGGAGAGCAGCAGGCTTCCATTAAAGACGGCCGATGGGCGACTGGAGCTCCTCAAGGGTCTGGATCCCGAAGACGATGCGACGTCCATTGCAAGTGACACGGAATGGCTCGAGGGACGAGACGCGCGCGAGGGTGATTCCGACTCGGACTGCGATCCTGAGCACGGCGGCGGCCATGACAACGAAAACGAACAAGAAGCGCAGGTTTCGGAGTCCCAAAGGATATTGGAGGCGCAGGAAGAGCTCGCAAAGGCAGCAACCTTGCTTAACGAGAATCCGGAAGAAAACATTAGTGGGCTGAAGACGCTGGCCAAGATTGGCGAGTCCAAGATACCGACTATTCGTATGTTGGCTCTCATGACGCAAATGGCCGTGTACAAGGACATTATTCCCGGATACAGGATCCGGCCGCAGACCGAAGAGGACGCAGCCCGCGAGAAGCTCTCCAAGGAAGTCCGTGGCCTGAGACAGTTCGAACAGTCGCTGGTAGCAGGTTATCAAGCCTACATCAAAGAATTGGCTCACTGTGCGAGATCACAAACATCGCCGGTCCGCGGAGGGCAGAGCCTCGCCAACGTCGCAGTCACCTGCGCATGCACTCTGCTCACCTCAGTACCTCACTTTAATTTCCGCACCGACCTGCTACGCATCATCGTCGGTGAACTAAGTCGGAGAGTGTTGGGCAAGGACGGCTCAAGAGCCATTGAAGCTCTCGAGACCCTCTTTCGCGACGACGAAGAGGGACGTCCCACCCTCGAAGCAGTCTCACTCGTCACCAAGATGATGAAAGCAAAGGACTTTGCCGTCAATGAATCCGTCCTCAATCTATTCCTCAGCCTCCGTCTTCTGTCCGAGTTCTCTGGCCAGGCTTCTCAAACCACCGTCGAGCAAACCGCTCCCCCGGCCATCAAGAAGAAGAACAAGCGCGTGTTCCGCACCAAGAAGGAACGAAAGTCAATCAAGGAGCAAAAAGGTCTCCAAAAAGACATGGACCTCGCAGACGCCCTCGTCAGTCACGAGGAGCGCGAGCGAATGCAATCTGAGACCTTGAAGCTCGTCTTCGCCACATACTTCCGCATTCTCAAACAACGCTCCCCGCACCTGATGGGCGCTGTGCTCGAGGGTCTCGCAAAATACGCACATCTCATCAATCAAGATTTCTTTGGCGACCTGCTGGAAGCGCTCAAGGACCTCATCCGCCACAGCGATGAGGATGCAGAGAACAGCCCTGCAGAGGACGACCAAACGCAAACCACCGACCAAGTACTTGATAATCATGACGATGACGCTGATGAACACGATGACGATGATGATCATGGTGCCGAAGCGTCAATACGAAACTTGACCAGGGAAGCTCTACTTTGCACTGTCACTGCATATGCCCTGCTAGCCGGTCAAGATGCTCACAAGTCCCGCAACGATCTCCATCTAGATCTATCCTTCTTCACCACCCACCTCTTTCGCTCCCTCCTACCCCTCTCCGTCCAACCCGACCTCGAAAACACCCGCCTCACTTCTCACTCATCCTCCTCGTCATCCTCATCAGCCCCCTCCAAAATTAACGTGCAAACCACTACGGTCTTGCTGCTTCGCTCCCTGACCGGTGTCCTGCTACCGCATTACAATATCCGCCAGGTAGCCCCCTTGAGGCTCGCTGCGTTCACCAAACAACTCATGACTGCGTCACTCCAACTTCCCGAAAAGTCGGCTCAGGCCGTCCTCGCTCTCCTCAACGACATCGCTCATGCCCATGGCAAGAAAATCAACAGCCTTTGGAATACGGAGGAGCGCAAAGGAAATGGACGGTTCAATGCTTTGAGTGACTCTGTGGAGGGGAGTAATCCGTTTGCCACAACTGTCTGGGAGGGCGAACTCTTGAGAAAGCACTTCTCGCCCAAGGTTAGAGAAGGCGTCAAGATGCTGGAAAAGGGCGTGTCAGGGTAGATCAAGACTTTTCTAACACCGAACCTTCCTTTTCCTTAATGGTCTATCCAGTTGTCCAAAGAGCCCATCTTTAATTTAAAAGTGTGTGTATTTTGTTCACCGGTCTAGGTAGTAAAAGCTCTCTAATATTGACCTCGTCGGATAATAGTATCATTGTTTTTATGTCGGACAATAATAGCGAGGATTTGAATTATAACATTATTACAGAGAATGTCTCTGTGACAGCAATCATAGCCAGTAGATTGTAAGTAGAGCTCTTTCATAACTCCAATTGCCTTGGCCCTCGAACCCCAACACGCCGTCAGTCCATTCCTCTAAGCAGAGAGATGAGTGCTCCCTGCCCACCTTGAGGTAGAGAGCCCTTGTATATGCTTGGCTGGAATCGTGACCACATTTTCAACCTTTTCAGACTCGTCCTCGTGTCCAACGATGATTTTACTTTGCTTGACGCACGAATCCTTGGCCTCTTCTAGCTCTGGTGGTATATCGGTGTGCTCAGCCAGCAACATCAGAAAGGTCTCAAGGATGGAGCCAGAAGCGTTGTCTGTTGCGCCTGTCGTTTCCTTGAATGAAAATGAATGTAGGAGTTCGGCAAGTTTTTCCGCATTCATTTCATCGTTGCTCTTCTGATTGTTCACCGCTGCATGGCTTTCATCAGCCTGGAGCTCTCGCGGAGGAATATGCCGTGGTGTGTCTAGCTCAGCGGTACTGAGGGATTCAGGGCTATTGTTAGATGTTCTTGCGGCGTCGTGGTCCACGGCAACCTCGGGTCCAGCAGTGGTTCTCGGTGGCTGGTCCGTCCGGCGCAAGAAGTCCATAGCGCTGGACATGGCTGGAATATCGGAGCGAAAACCTTGGATCTGCCATCCTCTTTCCAGTGCGTTGCCCTTATAATGTCTTTGTGAAGGTGGGACGAGTTCTTTGACTTCTACAAATCGTACAGCATCTTCGAAATTGTGTTGTCAGTGATGCATATGCAATAAAAGACTTTCTCTCGTGATACCATACCTGCGGCACGTCTCTGCTGAGAAGAAACATTCCTTTTTTTCGGAAAATCATTGCATTCCCCCGTCTTGAAGCTCCTAGCAAGGGCTCTTGCGTCGGCTAGCTTTTTCGGGTCATTAAAAGCGGTGGTGTTCATGATTATTGGAAGTGTTCAGCTGCGTTTTACCAGTCGTCGCGGTATCTGTCAAGATTTGGGACCATTTGCACAGTATGTGTGAGACTTTCTCTGCCTATTTAGCTGAGCCATGGACAAGATGGAAGCAAGAAGTAGATGGGCTGGGTTTGGTTTTGTTTATACTCGTGCCTCTTTCAACAGCCAGAGAAGGTGGCAGCTGTCTGGCACCTGGCGACTTTTGCCACACGCAGCTTTTGGCAGGCCGCCAGGCAGTTTGTCGCGCTGTTCGGGATGGGCTTTTTGTTGGCTCTTGCGCTTTGGCAAGAGCAGGGTAATAGTAAATGAAAAAACGAGAAGTAAACTCGAGACCAGTGAGATCAATCCAAGGTTATTCAATTTCATTCCACTGTCCGTGCCGGGGTATCAATTGCTCTGCTCTACTACCCACCTTTCACGACTGAGTCGTGGATGGTGCCACAGGCAGCATGGCAGGCCGACCAAAGAGCCTCGACACGTACGCGAAACATTCCCACCCATCCATCATTTGAATAAAACCATCAGCCTTTGCTCGTCTTCATCCTTTTGGATCCAATCTTAGTCTCCACCGCAGCTATGTGGGTTGGCTTGTACTGGATGCTGCTTGAGTTGTTCAGCCAAGCTACGTCCACGGAAGCAACATTGTTCTTGACAAACGTCCAGAGCGCTTCGACGCCTGGAGCGTCCCTCTTTATGGCTAAAGAGGACACACGTGCAATGCCCAGGCAATCGGCCAGTCTGTCAGAGCAGGATTTAGATAGTCCTATTAGTTTAATGTCCTCTGTTGACGCGCACATCTTTGATGCAACGCCAACCAGCTTTGGGTAGTGGCAATTAAATGCGGCTGACTGATTGCCTCGAGAAACAAATACCATACTATAGAGTGGCTTGGAACTCGGCTCAGAATGGTAGATTGCATTGTCGCTAGACATCGATTCCAGACCTCTAGTGATGGCATTGAACCCGACTACGACATGGTCGACAAGCTCAGGCTTGGCGGGCTTGGGCACGCTGGATTCTGATTTCACCACAGTTGCCTGAGCATTTCTTTTGGCTTCACGCTTTCCCTTGGAGGCTTTTAGGTGCCTTTTTCTGTGTTGTCCAATGGGGCTTAATAGACTAGGCGCATCTGTTAGAGGAAAGATTCATTCGTGAAAGTTCAAAATAAAGACGTACGTGCACAGCAATTCCAGGATGGTATCTTGGTCTTCCAGGGATATTTCTGGCCTGTAGTTCGATTAGCATCGTGAACATCGTGGCGCAACGGGTTAAAAAAGAAAGAAAAAAAGCACTTTGATTTTATCTTACCAAGGGATTGTTGAAAATGGTGTGTCCAAGTGGTGCACCAGGCGTTTGCGCCCAACTGCTTGAACTGGGGTCGTCATATTTGTAACAATGAGGGCTCGTCGACGTGATTAACGAGTTTCTCTTCTTTTTGATGCATGTGGCTTTGCCGAAGAAGAAAAAACGAAGTCCTCCGCCATACATAAAGTACTTATGTAGTATGTACATGCTAGGATGAAGAGTGGAAAAGAACGACCGATTTGAGAGTGGACCCAGTTCTCCTGCGTTGGACAACCAGTCATGCATGCATAAGTGGGGCAGATATGTTTGAAGCAGGCCAGCTGCGCAGCCACACACGACAACATGAGCGGCAAATTGCCCATGGAGCTCGACATTCGGATGGAACGTCCTAATCTGGGAGGAATCCAAAGCACTGCAGCCTGTTTCATATTATGCGTTGTTCATTGTTTGCTGCACGTTGTCCAGTGACTGGTGCAATGAACCGCAAGCCAGATGACCATGCCGCTGCAATAAAGTATTCTGGTATAGGGTACCCCAGGTAGATTTTATGTTGTAGATGGTGGATCCCAAGGGCTGACAGTGCTGAATTTGTTGGAGCTACCCCTCCCTCCGCTCCCCACCCCGCGTTGCTTGCCCCCTCGCCCCCTCGACCCTCGACCCTCGGTTGGCTCGTCACGGTTCCACACTAGCACCGCGTCCCGCCAGCCAATCCGCTGCCGCCAATCGTCTACCTCACTCACTCACTTGATGTTCACAGCTTGACTTTTTTCCCCATTCTCTTTCATCACGTCGCCATGCTGCCATCCATTTTACACCAGACTCGTCTCTATTCTTCTCTAGTAGCATAAAAACGGAGCTTTACCTGGCCTCTCCAGTGGCCTGTCCATTCGGCAGATCTACTGCCCTTGTCGCCACTGTTACACATGTTAATTTTCTTCAGCTGCCGCCCAGCCGGCCCTCACGACGCTGTGACGTCTTTGCCGTGCTATCATTTCCTGCCATCCCACCACGCAGATGAACAACACGTCCAACAGCCCGATGGACCGGCCCTCGACGCCCACAGACGTGACCGACGTGACGGACCTGACAGACGCGACAGACGGGACAGACGCAACAGCTTCCAAGCTGTTGCCAGACGACCGGGATTGCGCTTCCTCGCCTGATCCACCTTCGACTCGGCCAAACCCTTTCGATGACAGCGATCTTCTGGCTCGCAAAAGACGTCGCACATCTGGCTCGGCTTCGCCCCCATTATCTGCATCTGCGTCTGCGTCTGCGTCTGCGTCTGCTTCTTCTTCTACACTCGATAACATTCCACAGGACACGCATACGACGACCTTGGACGACCGCGCCAACGCCAGCGAGACTGGCGCCAACGATGCCGACCTGGACCAGCAACAGCAACGTCAGGATGAGGTTGTGACAGCCGCCCATGCCGCAGAGCCCTTGCATACGCCGCGGACTCCCACCCACTGTGCTCCAAATACCTCGACTCCTCTATCTTCTAGCAAGGTTACTATAAATTTGAGAAATTCGCACGGTTCCCCAGTTGGTGTTTCTGAGCCTTCGTCACCGACGTCTATGCAACTGGCTCACGACATCATCATAGACAGCGGGCAATGCACTGGAGGGGAAATGGTTTATGCCGACTCTGCACAGCAGTTTCAGATGGATGTCGGAACATCACCAAAGTCGGGGTTGGACTCCATCAGTCCGCCCGTGGAACTGATCACCATTTCTGATGTGGAATCCGAGGAGAGCGATGACGACATGGTTTTCTCAGTCGACGACAAAGCTACGGGCATCATCAGCCATGACATGGCATCCTTCAACCCCATTTTGCAATTTCCATATTCAGAACCCGACGACGATCCCTCTGCGCCACTCCATCGCCTACTTGAATATTTATCCACACGTACGTGCGCCTCCTGTTCCATTCTTCCATTCACTGCCGGTCACTTTTACGATAAGAAATCATTCCGACTAATATGAACAAGATTCACCTATTGACAGCAAGATCATCATCCAAGTACAAGCATGGATCGAAGACCACCTGAGATTTGCAGGGTCAACCGAGCAATCTATTGTGCGAGACTCTCGAGAGGCTTATAAATCCTTTTGGCTGGCGTTTCCAAATGTTCTTTTCCAATTATCTGCGAGAAGGTACGACAGTGTGCTGCTCAATGGGGCTTGTCGGGCTCTTTTGCAATTATAAAAAAAAAAAACATAGGCTGCGAGACATACATATTGGATTTTTTTTTGCTCTTATGCTGATTTGACTCTACAGCCCAGAATTATCCAAGATACCCGAGCTTCGCAGCAGCATTATTGAATTTTACGCAACTTTTGCTAGTCTCGCAGCGCAAATGGTCGCCCTGGATGCATTGATTATTAAGGACTGGCGAGCTACCGGCAGATCGGATAGCCAACAATATCCTGAGCTATACTCACCTCGGTACTTACAGCAGCTTCATGACGTGCTTTCTCCCGATGCTTGTGTGGCGAATATTCGAGATGAGGCACAGCCTTCCATTGGATGGTTGCGACAACACGACGTTGGATCTTATCTCACTGCTAAGCTCCAAGCCAGCTCGGGGGGCAGTGTAAACGATCTGTCGCAATTTGCTTCTTCGCTAGCTTCACTTCTTCCACAAAATCCCAGGCTAGTGGACGCTCTGGCACCCGTAGCGCAGATACTTGCGGATTGCATGCGAGAGGCAGCATTTACGATCAGCAACGACCGAAGCGCTGGCCGAGCAGGAGAAATAGACTCTCAACTTGAGGCTGGTCATCTGGTTTGGATGCATCTGTCTGACTGTTTAGATCTGATGATTGAAAAGCACGTAACCCGATTATCTGCCGAGACGGCAACAGCTCTTTTGCAATCTTCGTCTGAGATTCTGAAATATGCCTTACGAGGGGGTCATCAACAAGCTGCGGACGAATTGCGCGAGCACCTGCACAACTTTCCCGGTCTGACATTTACGTTTACTATTGAAGCAATCGCCTGGAAATGGAGCGTCAAGGTTTTGGAACGCTTAATTCGTTCGGGTCAGATGCAGTTGCGGGTGATGGCCATTGCCAGGTTGTGCGGAGATCTGGTGTACATTTGGCAAAGCGCCGGAAATTCTTCTGACGAAGACACTGCTTTGTTTATCGAGCACCTCGGCACTCACCTACTTCAGACGCATCTGGTCGACTATATCTTTGGACCAAATTGCCACCCGGAGATCATTGTCGAGAGTGCCAATGTTCTTGGTTTCCTCATTGTGACCAAGATGTACAACCAGGAGCACACCGATCGATTGTGGCAGGGCTTGACAGCGAGACAAGATTCACACGTTGCAGAGGCTTTGGCTCGTATGATTACGAGCATAACGGGTTTGCTCGACTACAATGGCCTTGTAGCTTGGTGTGAGAAGTTCCAGACTCTGCCATTGGAAGGTTTCTCTTTGTCAATGCGCACCTTGTGGGAAAGTATTATGGAAAACATGATAAAGCGCTGTCAATCTGAGCCTCACACTCCTTCTTTACACCCGTTCAGGCTTTGCCTAAAGCTTTTGAGAGAGGCCTCCATCTGCACCAAGGGATGCCAGACAGCGGATCCAGAGCTACAGTTTGCGGCCATGCAAAAGTTGCGAGAGTTTTTATCTTTTGGTCTCAAACCAGAGGACCGGAGGACCCTTTTCGTGAGTTGTATCGACGACATCGCTCAAAAGTCATCTACAAGCCTCGGAAGCTTGTGGTGCTTGTCCATGGCCATTAGAGGCACGGTGCTCAGAGATCTCCAAGTATTGACTGAACAGCATGATCTTGCGAGGCTCGTGATTGAAGAATTAGCCCACGCAGTTGGTACTGGCCGTCAAACGGAAGCAATTGCCGTCCTGTCGGGCGATTCCAATATGCCAAGAAGGGACTTGATTACGAACATAATTCAATTTCAACCCTCAGCCATTAATGATGAACTCGGTGCTAAGCTTTTGGATATCCTCGTGGGACCCGATTCGCCTTGCGCAGAGGACAGGGCGGCCGGCTGGCTTGTTATCCTCAACGTCATGAAACAGGCATCACTGAAGAACTCCTTTCTCCAGACCTGTTTCTCAAGATATCTGCCCGGTCTTCCTGCCTCATGTTTCTCAGATGGAATGCTAGCGTTTGTTCGCGAACGCGTCCTCTCACTCGCCAGAGACAACGGTGATTTTGCTTTGGACGACTCAGACACGCTATCCAATAGTGGTTTGGAGCAGTTGTGGAGAATAGTTCTGGAAGCAGATGATTCAGCCCTGGCCGGCCGTGCCATCTCGACGCTCGCAATTGATTTATATCTTGAAAGCAATACCATGAGACGCTGCTCTCTGCCACGTGCTCGCAAGATTCACCTCTCACTCGTGTCACGTTGCTTGAGTCAGATGAACGCGACGGCAACACAGATTAAAGGCTCTCGCGACGGCACTGCCAGTGACGATGATGCATCATTATTGGTGATTGGGGCAGCTGATGAGAAATCACAACGGCAAGAACTGATATTTAGACGTTCGTTGCAATTGTTGAAGTTTTTCGTCGAAAAACATCGAGCTCATCCTAGGTTTTCAGTACCTGATCTGAGACCCTTTATGGCTAGTGCTTCAGACGAGATGAAAGGAAGCTCTGCTGAGCTCAAATTCCAATGGTTTGATGGCCCCAACCAAAGCGGCATCAAGCCTCTACAAATCGGCTGCGATAATACAATTGCTTGTCTTTTAGCTCAGATCAAAAGGGAAACAGGATTCGAGAATTATCGGATATACTACCGTGGACAGCAGTGGTTTCCTTTGGAAAACCAGATCGGTCTTACTCTGTACGAATTGCACATTCAAGACGACATTATGTTGGTCAAAAGAGAAGAAAACAGTTCAAGCACTGCCTTGCGTGTCAAACCTGGATCATCGCAGTTGGAAATCGAGATTTTAGCCCATTTCAAACAGTTGTGGGAATATTTGGGAACGGAGGAGAAGCTTGCAGAAGATGTACGTCCTCTTATCCAGCCGGTGTCATCACATACAATCTGATACGCGTGGTTCAGCTAACATGGTTAGATATATGATTTTCTTGTGCAGCTTCCTGCGGACGGCGAGTTCACAGCGAGGTTTGAATTGGATAATGCATCCCATCTGGACATTTTCCTGAAGGGACATCCATTCAAGACCTTATACGCAATCCACGCTATTGGTGACTACGTGGAAGCTGCGCACTACCAAAGACAACAAGTTCACCCGGACGTGGAAAGCGCCTCCAATAGAGTGGGATCTTTCCAGCAGGCACTTGAAAAATCCCTGCGACTGGTTGTTGATGCTATTGCCGATCCTGAACTTTTGGACGATATTTCTTTGACGTTACAACTGCGAATCGTAGGGTCGTTGGTTCAAATATATGTGAAGATGTTCAACGGTGAGCGATGGCAATATTTACTTGACCTATCCTTGTCAGCTCTTGAAATACTGATCAATGCTCACAGTTGCTACCAAAAATACCCCGAAAATTGAGCTCAAAAGTAGCATTTTGCCGTCAGCGACTCGTCTTTATGAGATTTTGTGTCTAGCAAAAGAACACGATGATGACCCAAGCTTATCATTGATTGATCGCACTTGTGCGGCGATCTTCCGCGTGGGATCAGAAAGCCTCGATTTTTGGAATACATTAGTCTCGAAAACGAAATTTTTGGAGCTGATTGCTAATCTTGTTCTCAAAGACCCTCGGAGAATGGTTAAGCTGACCGTCGTAGAGCTCATTGAAGACGCAACCAGCGCTCCTACGACCACTTCGCTCGTGGTTCATGCCAACGATGCTGCGAACGGTACGCGTGAACCTCATCAAATGACGGTTTCATTGTGTTTAGCCATGATTAAGATACTGCCCGATTGTATGGAGCACCAATCAGAGCCCGAGGAGTATTTCAAGTTATTGCTGTATCTGTTGGAGCAAACTCAGACGAGATCCCCGTCAGCTATCAATCTCGAAAACCTGGTTGAGGCGGCCCTGGATTTGCTACTGAAGCATACCTCTCAGGAAGTGAGTCAAAGGCGATTTCTCACCACTTCATGATAAGCATAGACTAACAGCGTTTCTACACCTACAGACGATTGATCAACCCAACTCGATTGACCCAGTCGCGGCAGGGCTGACCTCATTGTTACACCTGTGCTTGCAACTGGACGGGAGACTCGCAACCTCTGCAACCATTGACGAGTGAGACATTTCGTTTTTTTACGAGACCCTTTTTCTTGTTGCATGAACCCCAACAAACTGACTTCTTCGTTAGCAATACCGCTACTCGCCTTTTCTGGAAACATTTATTCCCACGGAAGCGTCGTGGCGAGAGGGACATTTTGCCGCGCGTAATTCATAGTATGCCTACGAGAATGAAGCTACTGGAAATAATTCTCCTCCTCATCATGCGCAAGCGCGCTGCATTCCTTCACATGCTAGAGACAATGAATGGACTTGTACCTTTTTACAATGACGAGCCCGGTACGTATTTGTGTGTGTGTATATATATATATATATCACATAGAGAGAGAGAGAGAGAGAGAGGGAAAGAGAATACTTGTTTAGAGTGAACATGCTAACTCGTGGACAGATGATCCGTACAAGTACGAGCTCTCGTATTCCTTTGATCGGTCAAAGGCTATCCGAGCACCTTGTGGCTACGTTGGACTGAGAAATCTCTCCAATACTTGCTATCTGAACTCTTTGTTTACTCAATTGTTCATGAATACTCAGTTTCGAAGCTTTATTCTGTCAATAGAGATTGAGGACCAAGAAGACAGTCAACAACTGCTGTTTCGCACCCAAAAGCTATTTGGTTACATGCAGGAAAGTTACCAACGCTATATTGATCCATACGCGGTAATAACCTCGATACGGACCTATGATGATACTCCAATTGATATACATAGTCAAATGGATGTTGATGAGTTCTACAATCTGCTTTTCGATCGGTGGGAGGGACAGTTGCTTGAGGATGATAAAAAGAAGAAGCTGCGGTCATTTTTTGGTGGCCAATTAGTGCAACAGGTCAAGTCCAAAGAATGCGAGCACATTTCTGAGCGTCTGGAGCCCTTCTCCGCTATCCAGTGCGACATCAAAGGGAAAAGCACACTCCAGGAGAGTCTACAGGCTTACGTTGATGGTGAGATTATGGAGGGCGGTACGTATTTCTCTCATTTGTCTTTGTGTGTTTCAACGAATTCGGGTCAACTAATTAGAGTAATCACACCACAGAGAATAAATACAAGTGTTCGACATGTGATCGACATGTTGACGCTGTCAAGAGGTATTTAATCAAAATAAGTGTCCTTTAAATGGTATCAAGTAAAGCTTCCGCTGACTTTCTTTCTTTTTGCAGAGCATGCTTGAAAGATGTGCCAGATAATCTCATCTGCCACCTGAAACGCTTTGAATTCAATCTGCGAACGATGCAAAGAAGCAAGATCAATGACTATTTCTCGTTTCCGTTATCACTAGATGTGTCTCCCTACACGGTGGAGCATCTGAACGCAAAGGACGATAAAGTGCCCCAGAGTGACATATTCGAACTTGTTGGAATTCTTGTACATTCGGGAACCGCCGAGTCTGGCCATTATTACTCGTACATTCGAGAGCGAGGGCCTTCGGAACCACCGAGGTGGGTCGAATTCAATGACGATATGGTCACTCCATGGGATCCGTCCTTGATGGAAAGCTCGACATTTGGAAGTACAGATCGCCAGTCCGTTCATGATGCAGCGAATAAAATTCGGTACCACAGGACATACAGCGCATACATGCTTTTCTACCAGCGAGCATCGTCACTTCGCACCGGGTCATCGGCATGTAACGTTGGCGCAAACTCCAAGCATGGAATGTCTCGAGGAATCCCTTCTCTCATGAGGGAGCATATCTTCAAGGAGAACAACATGCTTCTCCAACGACACTGCCTCTTCGACCCCGGCTATACGCTTTTTGTACAAAAGTGCTTTGGTCATGCAATCCACCTTGAGGAGAGTCAGGCGAGTTTCGCCCAGCCAGCAGGTTCCGACGATGGCGGTGCAGATGCAGATGAGTCTTCGCATCAACTGCAGAACTTGGCCATGGAGCTGGCGCTCTCTCATTATGACCAGGTGGTGACGCGGACCAAGGACCTGCCATTTGCGGGCACCTTTTCTTCTCTCTTGCAGAACGCTATCGCGACATGTTATGATTGCGCGTTTGCCTTTCACAACTACTTCAGCATGCGTCATTCCGCCTTTCGCGCCGTGGCTCAGCGGAACCCAGACATGGAAACGAGACGATTCATCTGTAAGGCTCTAGTCCAGGCGGCGGAAAAGGTTCGTACCGGTCTACCGCGCCTCTATCATCACCCACAGTCGAAGACCAGCACATGTTTGGATGTCGATGCCGAAGACGCGGAAGGCGACGAAACTTGGGCAGAATCCAGCCTGCCAACAACGGTGTTGCAAGGCACCGTCGGCATCTTCAACTACCTGTGGCGGTTTTTCCATATCCACATTCGATCTTGGGACGAGTTCTTTGCGATGGTGTTGGGATTCGCCAAGCTTGGAGACCTCGAAGTGGGCTACCTGCTGGGAGAAGATTACCTGTTGAAGCTCTTGCGCATCATCAATGCAGATTCAATGATCGATCAGCCGGTTAATTACCAGCGAATGATGACCAATCTCATGCGGCGTTTCGCGTCAAAGCCTGCATCGTATGCGTCGATTCTATCACTGATTGACTTCTTGATGTCTCAGCTCGAGCCAGCTTTGAGTGCAGAAGCCATTGTGGACGAAGCTGCAGACCGTCGCGGTATGCAAGCGCCATTTGCATGGACATCGGATGAGTTCCAGGCCATCCATTACCACCCCGAACGTCAAGTGGGCAGTTTTTTTGTCGAGAAGCTGTTGGACCTGGATCAAGCCCCCAAGTCGACAAACTCCATCTTGAGTAAGATGATCCGGACTGGCGAGGAACTGGATACGAAGGTCTTTGCCACCTTGCGGAAGCAAATGCAAGGCGACACATCAATGAAACCCATGGACGCGGCCATCCGTGCTGCCGCGCTCTATGTGGAACGCAGCGAGTCTAGGGAGAGAAGTCAGTCACTTATTCGGCATGTGTGTACTCAAGCGCGAAGTCTGCAGCAGAGCGAGGGTCGTACATTTATGAGTTTTATCGGGCCAATTCTGGCTTTTCGAGGGTCCGATCCCGTCCAGGACGCCGAATGCGAGAGACGAAAGTATGCGACGCAATTCATTCCTCTCTGGGCACCTTATCTTCTGGTCTATCCCGATGAGCAGACGAGGATGAGCGCTGAACTTGTCATCAACGATGCTTTGTTTGAGCCCATGTTGCGCACGCCACCCGAACAAATTCACAACATGGAGAACGATGGCGAAGACAACGCTGCCGGTCATGGTGATGGTGTCGGCGATGGTGGTGATGATGATGATGAACGAATGTCTCTGTCGACGGTGATTCGACAAGTCGGGATTAAGTGCCTGCTATATCTACGGGAAGTCCACGTCAAGAGGGGAGTTCCGCTAGAACGTCATACTGCGAGCAACATTTCGCGCGTGATAGGCAAATGCGCACAATTCTACGGGCCGATTGATGGGATCGACGATCATGACACGGATGCCATTGAGTTTGCAGCGATACAAGCTGGTGAGTCATTCTACTTTCCCCGCAGCAGGCCGCCAAGGTGAATCTGTAGACTAATTTTCTTCCGATGCAAAAAGAGATCAGAAGTCCATTGCAACGACTTTTAGTAGACGAGGTGGACGACGATGGATCCGGTGAGTAGACTCAGACGTCTGTTTGCGAGAAGCAAGTAGAAGCAATCAGGAAAGCTGACCTAGTACATGCAATACAGACTGGGATGGATCGTGTGGCTCGTCAGAATTGATGGAGACGAGTGCGGGTATTTCAATGCAGACTGGACACGAACCGTCTGATTAAAATGGTTTGAGATTGAGGATACGGATTGCAAACTGGCTTGTGATTCAGACGTCCACGGCGTTCAAAGGGGGTCGTTGCCGCTATCGGCGATTTCTTACCATTTCCTTTTTCCGCCGCCGTCTTTTTTTTTTTTTTGGCTTCACTTTTGTAGCCGGATCGGCTCTGGACGACGTGATGATGGCTTATCTTGCGTTTCGAACAGTCATTTTCAGTAAAGACGAAAGAGGTTAGCAGCCTGGATGGACAAGGCAAAAGTGGTGGCGTCAACAAGGCTTAGCGGAGAAGAGAAATATGAATGACGCTCGGTCTTTCGGTCTTTTTGATACATTCTAGCAGCGGTGTCGAGGCGCAAGAAAGGGAAAACAAACGAGCAAATGTGCAGTTTCGACGACGAATGGAATCGTCTTTGGCCCACTGTTGTGACGGCTTTTTTTTAGTATTACATTTTTTTTTTGCTCTATTGAATGAGGACAAGGCGACGGGTCTAGCCAGCCAGGAAACGGGAGCTGTAGCCAGACAGAGGCACTGAATAGAACAACAGGAGCGTAATGATTGCTAGATTGCAGGAACCTTGCGGGAAGCACTGAGCTTCATTCGTCCAGCAGTGCCAAAAACAAAAAGTGACAAAGTGATAATTTAAAGTGAAAAAGTTTATACTTGGTACGTCATTTATTTTAGCTGTTTTACAATTCATGGTTCTTCATTTATTTTTGCCCCTTCCCCCCTTGTTGCTATATTTAATGTGCTTTGCCGCCGCGACTAATGCGGCGCGGACCAGACACCACACATGGAAAGCCCGGCCGCGACGATTATTAGCCGCCCTGGGCCGTCGTGGGCCGAGCCGGGAGGACCAGGGCCTCTTCCCGAGGGGTGGGGTTCATTGATTAGACGAGGGATTAACATGATTATTCTTTTTTATTTTATTTATTATTATTAGTATTATTATTATTATTATTATTACTATGAGTATTATTATTATTTTTCATGTGGGAGAAGAAAAAAAAAAAACACTCATCGTCCTCCAATCCACACACACAACGTGCACTCGCCCCACCATGTTTCAAAACGTGGCCGCCCAAGCCGTTTCACCTTTTTTCATTCATTTCTTCATGTACAATAATACCCCGCGCATGTTTATCCCCACGCGCTTATTGGATCAACAGTCGTGTTTGTTATTTGTTGTTGTTTATTCTTGTCGCAGAGACAAGAGGCTCGCATGCATGCATGCCGGGCTGGCGACACTTGTGTGAACGGGTCTGTCTTGTTTATTTGCATGTGCGCGCGCGCGCGTGTAAGCTGTCTTTGTTGTGTGTCGATGACATTTGCAAAAACAGCCTTTTATTTATCCCCTCGCATATTGGTTCTTGAAGCGTCATCATCGTCGAGATTTCACTGCATTTTTTTTATTTTTTTTTGCTGGCGTGTCTCTGTTGCTGGTGTTGGACAGTCTGGGCCAGGTCTGTCAGTCTGGGCAGTCCGACCCCTCAACCCCCCCCGCCGCCCCGGCTGTGGATTCACGAGGAGCGCAACCATAAAAGAATAAATAAAGAAAAAAAAAAAGTCCCACGATCCTTGCTCGGGGCGTCCTTGGGAATACTTTTGGCGTTTCAGCCTCATAAGGAAGTCCTTCAGAAAACCGGCATTTACGGCCGGAACGCCCTGTCCCTGCGTGGGGGCCAAAAAAAAAAAAAGAAAAGAAAGAAAGAAAGAAAACAGACCAGGAAGGGAAAAAGGAAAAGGAGAGCATCATTTTTTTTGGATTGATTCAAGACAGTCTTTTTGTTTGCTTTTTTTTTCTTCTTCTTCCTCTTGGCCAAAAAAAATAAAAAAAGAAAAGAAAAGAAAAAAGAAAGAGCATCGGAAAATGGGCCTCAAGGAACAAATCTCATCGCCTCTTGAGGCTGGTCCGTCGCTTCTGGACGGCCATCATCTGCCGCCGCACTTGACGCCTGCTCTTGAATATGCGTCGGGCCGGTTGGCTAGGAAGTCGGTGCATCTGACGCTCGTGGTTGTCAGACGAGACTACCATGTGCCCAGCACGCCCGTGTCGTCGTCGCCGTCGCCGTCCTCGACGTCTTGTTCCTTCTACTCGGGTTCGGGCCCGGGCTCGGGCTCCTCGTCTGGCTCGTCGTCTCCGTCTTTTGCATCGTCCATGTGCAGGCTCAGCTTTGCGACGGGCTCCGTCACGGCGCTGAAACAGCTCGTTCGGAGTGGGAGCTATCGACACGGCGGTGCTGAGTCCAGGGGCAGGGGTAGTACTGCTCGTAATGCCTCTACCCCGATGACGACAACAACAGCAAGGACAGCAGCAGCAGGGAATTCAAGCATTGACTCTCCCGGTCTGGGTCTTCAATGGCCGCTCTCCCCATCGACGGCTCCTCTGTCTTCTCCACCGCCCATGACGCCGTGTACGCCGTCGTCCATGGCGACAACCACCACCACCACCACCACCACCACGACAGACCATCTTGGGCCTCCAACTCCCGGCGGCGCGCCAGGCTTACTCTTCCTCCACGCGCCCGACTTGTCGCCGCGGGACCAAAAGATCCAACGAGCCGTCTTTACCAAAACGGCACACAAGTTCAACCTCCCGCTCCTTCTCCACCCGGCCGCCAGCCCCATGGCCTACGGCCTCAGCAGCCAGCTCTTCACCAACTCCCTCCTCCAGCACGACGTGCTCTTCTCCTCCGACAGCCTCACCCTCCTCTCCCTCGACCGTCTCTACAGCCTCAAGGCCGCTCTGGCGAGCTACGCCCGCACCAAGACCCCGCTGCGGCTCGAGGACGCGGTCGACGAACTCCGACGGTACGTCCTCGCCAGCCACGGCGCAAAGGTGACCAGATCGGACCTCTGCCGCGCCTACGACTGGCTCAACGTGGGTCCTGCTGCCGTGGCCGACCTCGACGGCATGTACCGGCGCGTGTATGGCGGTCCGGACCAACTCGGCGCCATAGCTGGCCTTGAGACGACTGCGCCTCCTCCTCCACCTCCGCCCCAATACCACGACCACCACCCCCGAGCGGATGACTACCCGCTCAATTTCCATCAAGACCAAGACGCCGAGCTGCCCCCCGAGCAGATTGGCCTCGCCATCACCACCTATTCGGATCTGGACCCCAGACCGGCTTCTCCGGCGAGGGTTCCGGCGCTCACGGTCCAGACCAACTTTCCGTTGGGGTCCAGGCCGGAGCCTCTTGTCTTGCGGAGTAAATGGGGGTATGAAGACGACGACGACGACGACGATGAAGACGGCAGCGACAGCCAACGCATTCTTGATGGAACCACACCCCCAGCGCAAGACCTCGGTAATCCCAGCTCCCAAATACAAGATTCACCACCACCACCACCACCACCACCGACAACGGGCCAGCTCCCCCGCCGCAATCCAGAAGACGAGTCCCCCACACAGCACCACACGCCCATGACGCCGAACAGCGACGAGGATATTTCGCCCGTGACGAGGGGCGAATGGGGGTTTCTGATGGTGAATAAGTCGTTTGGGGCGGGGGAGAGACTGAGGGGGCCTGTAAATGAGTTTGGTCAAATGGTTTCGTAGGGATGGTTTTTGCATGGTCTTGTGCGTTGAGCGTGAGGACGGAGTGTTTTACAGTAATCATGGCGAGCGAATTGTATTCCTGTATTTCTTTTCATTCCTTCTTTTCTTCTGTTCTCCTCAAATCAAGAATTGGTGCATTTCGTACATGGGCATTGTTACCCAAAAAACACATACAACCCATACGTAGAGAATTGTGCATGTCGCCTCGCAGGCTAGGGGGTATCATGAAGAATGGAAAGACAGCAGGTGCCTACCTACATACACATATATGAAACTTTATACAGCCAGAAAAAAAAAAAGGCATCTCACCAGCCGTACCGACTGCTCGCCTCCTTGCGGTTACTCCTCCCCTTGGCAAAGCTGTCCTCCAACGCATCCTTTTGGTTCTGCACATTCTGCACCAGCTGCTTGAGGCTGTGCTTGCCGCCTTGCAGGGCGCGAACGGGATGGTGCATCTGCTGATCTCCCGAGGCTCGAACATGCTCGTTGTGCTGGTACTCCTTGTCCATGTTGAAGTTGACCACCGACTTGGCGGCAAAGTTGCTGCCGTCGCGGCCAAAGAGCTCTCTCCGTGCCGCGGCCGAGAGCTTCAAATCGTCCGCCATGTGGTCCAGTGATGTAGGGGTCCCCGTCATTGTCGGTGCCTCGCTGTTGGCAATAGCGTCGCCGTGCTGCTCGTCGGCGGCGGGCCCCCAATATTCAGTGCTCGGTGCGTCTGCTTTATAGGCTGCCTCAAAGAGAGGCTTGTACGCGCCGAAATTGTTGTCATGGTCGTCGGCTGGCGGACTGGATGCAGCAGCAGGAGGCTCTTCGGTATGCATGGAAAAGAGGGAGACTTTTTTCTTCTGGGGCACTGCCGCAGAGGCGTCTGCGGAAGTGGAAGAAGCATCAGCAGTATCGGTGGCATCAAGAGATTGTAACGAGTGGGATGCGTTTTGTGGTGCAGCGGTCGAGTGCGAGCCATGCTTGTTGTTGTTGCTGCTATTCTTCTTCTTCTTCTTCGCATTCTGACCTACGGACAGCGGCCGGAACATGAGCGGCTTGCCGACCAGTTTGACCTCGTCTGCTGGCTTCTGACCCTCTGGTATCGACGGCACAGATTCTTGTCGCTTGGGTGGCGGCAGGTTCAGCCCGGTCGGGGGAGGACCTGGAATGTCTGATGGAGCACCAAATTGCTGTGACGACACCTCGTCTTCGCCGCCATCGCGACTGAAGCCTGGCGCCGCGCTGGTCTTCAGGTGAACTCCCGGTCTCGTGGTGGCGCTGCTGCTCGCCGACGACTTGATGGCATGTCTGCCCGTGTTCTTTGGCGGCGGCAACAACGAGTTGAAGCCGGAAAACAGGCCGCCGCCGCCGGCTTTTCGCGCGCGCTTGGCTGGAGGCTCATCACTGTTGCTGTTGGTGGTGTCTTCGCTGGCCAACGTCGGCAGGCTCACCACGATCTTGCCGGGGTTGTTTCGATCGACGACTTTTTGGAACGGCTTCTTGGTGGAGGCTTGTGTATTAGATTTGGGAGTGGGTTTGGGGGGACGGGGAGCCTCAGAGCCGGAAGCAGGGCCGGAAGCAGAAGAAGAATCTGAATCGTAGTCGACAAGGCCCATGGTGGCGACACTGGAGGCAACACTGTCAACAACACTGATGGCGAGAGAGAAGAGGTTGCCGTCGAGTTGTTGAAACACGATGCCTACGCAATGTTGGAATTTAGATTGGAAATTTGAAACATTGAAGCAACGCAACATGTCATGCTGGGTGGGGCGTGTTGGTGTATGGAAAAGTGGGCCTCTGAGCCTCGGCGCTGACATCACTGCCAATCATTCAGTGAGGACTAAACACCGAGCACTGAGTCTGGACTCGGGACTCTGGATTCTGCGGTTCGGACATGGCTCATTCTTTGGCTCTTCTTTGCCTCTCTTTGGCTCGTTGGCTCGTTGGCTCGTTGGAACGCGCTTGAATTTCTCATCTTTACTTTGCATCGATTCTTTCTGTCGGCCACTTTCAATGCTGAGTCCTACCATAAATCCGCAGCAAATCCCGAGTCGTCCCAGCCCAGTGCCAAGTAGGCGAGGCCGCAATGTCCGTCATTCAGCTCGAAGAGTAAGTTGCGCTCCCAAAAGCATCGAAACCTCCGCAGACACGATGAAACCGCTGAGCACTCCTTCGTTGTCACTGATTTTCTTTTCTTTTTTTTTTTCCTTCTTTCCTTTTGACTTACTCTTTTCTTTCCCTAGACTTGTGTCCTACCAGCTGCGATCGAGCTATCTCGATGAAATCGCCGACGGCGTTGGCGAGCGCCTGCTTACCATCAACGACAACTTTCTCAACTCGGCGTCGTTCAAAGCGGCCGGCTGGCGGCCCAATTCATCTCATATCAAGCGAACCCATTCCCCGCCCATCCCGACTGCCATTGCATCCGAATACTTTCAAGCGCCGCGACAGGTCGGTCTGACTCTTCATGATGGAGATGACGATGGTGGCATGCTCACGGGCGGGGGAGCTGACACCATTGGTCCCGGAATGGCAACTAAGAGGCGCAGGCGCCGGGAGCAGATGGAGGAGGATGACAGCAGCGATTTGACCGACGACAGTGACGAGGAACACGAACAACGAGCCGCGCAGCAGATTAAGTTCTCCAAAATGCCCGTCAGGCAGCGTGCGGGATCGTCTCCGTTGCAAGCATCGCCAGTCAAGCAGTCGCAGTCGCAGTCGCAGTCGCCGCGAATGCCTCGAAGGGGCTCGCAGTCCGCCTTGGAGACGGTGCGCGAGAGACCGCGTAGGGACACGGTCACCAGCAGCGAGATATCGTCGGAAAATGAGCTTGACGTTGCAGCCGCCCATAGGCATCGCGAGGCTGCTCGTGCCGCGGCTCGGGCTGTGCGGCTGCAGGAGGAGATCAATGAGGAACCTCTGCAGCCCGGAATCACAAGGGCTGGAACAGACCCTCTGCCGGAGGAAGAAGAAGAAGAAGACGACGACGACGATGATGATGAAGAGGAAGAGGAAGAGGAGGAGGAGGAGGAGGAAGAAGAAGAAGAAGAAGAAGAAGACGATTCAGACGAAGGGTTCGACTTATCAGCCGCTTACGTTGGAAGCATGGATTCGGCGTCTATCCTAGATGGCATGGAAAACCCAATCAAGCCTTCTCCGACGCAGCAAGTCGTAGGAACACCACCGCGCGTCTATGCCAGGCAGTCCATGATACGGAAATCACAGCTGCCCGTGAAGAAAAATGGCGTCCTCGAAGCTCTCCCGCCGCCTCGTCCCATGAGCATGATTCGTCCCATGAGCATGATCCAACCCACCAGCTTGCTTTCCGCGGCACTCAAGGCCAAGGAGCACAAATCAAGTGTCCCCTTTCAAAATTTTGCTCATTACAGCGGTCAGGGCATACAGGGCTCGATTTGCGTGCGCATCTACGCTCCGTTCTGCAAGACACCTACCAAACCGTTCGAGGTGCTCATCCGGCACCGGGTCCACGACGGCCAGGGCGCAGAACGTGCCGTCACCATCACCGACCTGATCGGTCTGAGTCTCTACAGATACAATGAAGAGAAGCGGGAGCCGCCCATATCTCCTCGCAAACACAGCGTCAACTGGTGGACGCTGAGAATGGTGGAAGAAGGCGGCGAGGTTGACGATGATTTCCCGCCATTTGAAAGGACGAAGCCCCTGTCGGCATTCACGACGGTCAACAATGCCAGCGCCAGGGGCGGCGGAAGAATGCGGTCCAATTCCACGGCGTACGATGATTTTGCGCTGGTGCCTGCATCGGAAGATGAATACGAAGAGAACAAGAGCCTCACGCCGCAGGAGGACGACGACGGCAATGACGGCGGCGGCGACGAGCCAAACAAGGCCGCTGCCACCGAACAGAAGCAAGAAGCAATGCGCTCGCCATTGCTGCCGCCTGATATAATGCCGGTCCTGAGGCGGGGAGAGAGCCGTGACGTGGAGCAGCAGGCCATGGCGAAAGGCGCCGCATTCCCGCGCACTCCGGTCGTGGCCAGCACCGGGCCGCGACAGAATCCCATCATCACGACGACGTACCGGCCCAACGTCCTGATGGCCGACTCGCCGCAGATCCCCGTAACGGTACCCAACACAGCGCGTGGCCAGAAGAAACTGCTGCGCGTGCACATCATGTCGTCGGACGTGGCGCCAGGGCAAATGGTGACCGTAGACGTCACCACAGCCACGTACCTGGCCGAAGTACTCGACATTGTCTGCCGCAAGCGGCAACTCGACAAGGCCAACCACGTTCTCAAACTACCCCGGTCCGGCGCCGTGGTCATGATCGACCGGCCAGTCTCCTCCATCGGCAACGTGTCAGACCTGGAGCTGTACCGCCGGCGGTTCGCCACCGACGGGCCGTTCAGCATGACGGGCTCCTCGCCGGGCAGTTCCTCGTCGCCCAAGATCATGGGCCTGCCCAGCAGCCAGGGCGTGGCGCAGCGGCGGGACAACAAGAAGGGCCAGATGGTCGGGCCGCACCCGCTTGCACGGGAGGCGCTCAGGCAGGACGAGGAGCAGGGAACCAACGCCAACTACAGCAAGTATATTGTGTGGAGGAAACAGCACATGAGGCTGGTGGGCATGAGTGAACGGATCCTGGTGATTGACGGCGAGTACATACACATTGTGCCTGCGTCGGGGGGGAAACCCGTGCATGACGGATCGGGCAAGACGACGACGGTGCATTTCAGCAATGTGGTTGGGTGCAAGGTGCCGAGGAAGCATCCTACGAATGTCAAGGTGTGTATTCCTTCTTTCGCTTCTTTCGCTCCTCCCCCCCCCTTTTTTTTTTTTTTTTTCTTCTTCTTTTCTTTCTATTCTCTATTCCTATTATTTCTATTTTTCTTTTTTAACTCTTTACTGCTGTCATTTTGCTTCTAACATGGCCATTCTACACATCAGCTCGTCATCTACCGCGCCATGGAAACCAAACGCTACGATTTTGAGACCCGAGGAGCGGATGAGGCGGCCGAGATTGTGGCGGCGTTGAAGAAGGGTATTTCGCCGGACAGGCAGGTGTGATTTTGACTTTGACTGTACTGGGACTGGGACTGTGACTGTGACTGGTGATGATGATGCGAGATGCGAGATGAAAGTGTTTGGTATTGATGATAGCAGTTTGACGATGGATGTGCTACACAAGGAGTATGCAATATGCGGCACAGGCACACCACACGTCATGTACATGAAGCATCTGAATGACACACATATGTACATTGATGGGTAAATTCCACAGTCAAGCCACCTCCTGTCTCGAGCTGGGAGTGGATCGATCAGTCAGTAAGCAGATCAGATCAGCAACTTCAGCAGTCAGAAACGAAACGCAAAGAGTACAGTCAGCAGATCAGCAGATCAACAATCCAACAATCCGTCGTCCACTTGACGTCAGCGCCATTGCGGCCGTTGAGAAGCACCGCCGCCCCTGATCCTATTTGTAAACTAGTAGCTACTCTGCTTATTGTCCATGCCAGGTTTTCGTTTATTTTTTCCCCCCCTTTCTCTTCCTTCACTTCTCTCTCTGTCTCTGGCCCCGTCATTTACATTGCCATCCATTACATATTACATCATCACATCGGTCTTATTGTTCTCCTTTTCCCTTGTTCCCTGCCTCCCCTCGGCCCCATCACCGTGACAACAGCTCCCGTCCAACCAGCAGCCCGCCACATCCATCATCCATGCATTGCAACAGAAAAGCAGGGAAAGTCACGGCCCATCGTCATTCTTTCACCTTTCCGCCCGATTGTTGGTCGATGCCGCTCACGTCATGCAGCTTGCCCCCGAACCATGGTCTCAAGAGCGGAGACAACTTCCCTCCTTCATCATCAGCCGCTAGCTAGTCCTATTAGCTCACACACCTCTCGCGCACTGCCGCTCTAACACTCTTCTTTTAAGGGCAACCTTAACACCCTTAATAGCAATAGTGGACCTTATTCTACCGCCGCCTAGAGCTAGGCACTCTAAATGCATTACTCCTATAAATACTTATTAAAGCGCTTATAATATTCTACTATATAGCACCTATTAGCCTAATTTTTATAACTTCCTAAGCCTACGCTTAGGAACTATTTAACACTCTCTTTCCACTAGTCTATAGGCTAGCGACTAACCTAATAATATAGTAATTAGGGAAATACTACCTAATAATACTATCTTTTAGTATATAGGCTCTGCCCTAGTCTCTATTAAAAAAGACACTAATAGACTAATTAATAATTATAACTAACACTAGTTAGCTAAACTTAACATATTCTACGCTATATATATAGCCTTTAACTCCACTGCCTCTAGGTTTACTATAGGCCTTACTTTTACCTTTACTTATAATTTTAAGTGTAGCTTTCTCTAGCACTAAAATACAGTTCTTAATAGAGACTAAGCCCTAGCCCTAATAATAATATATTAGCCTACCTACGCCTTAGTAGCCTCTTAGCTTACCTAACCCCTAGTATAGGGATATATCCTTTAGCTACCTAAGCTATCTTAACCCTAGCCTTAAGCTAAACCCTAAATTATTATTCCCCTAGTGGAGGATCTCTAGCTTTTTATATAATTTAATAAGAATGCCCTAGTATAGTAGAAAGACCCTTATATAATTAAGTAGGCTATTATAAAAAAGGCAGGGATCCCCCTAGCAAAGCTCCTAGTAGCTAGCTATATAAAGACTAGTTAGGCCCTTAAGCCTACTAATGCTATTACCTATAACTAGCTTATAACTACATTAGCTAGCTAGAGCTTGCTTATTAGGGCCACTAAGGTTAACTAATATAAAAATTAGTATATATATATAGTTAAGGACTGCCCTTAATAGCTCTTTAACCTTGCTAAAGAAGGTATAGATATTACTAGTGCTATATATAATAAAATTAAAGCCTAGACCCTCTAGTAACTAGTGAATATACACTTAGCCTAGCATAACTCTAGAGAGGGTAATATAATTACTATAATTATCTCCTTTCTCTGCCTAACTAAATAGCACTAAAGACTCTTTAGGGTTAGCTAGCTTGCCTAGAAAGTGTATAAAACCATTGCCCTCTAGCAATGTAATAGGTGCTAGGACTATTACTTCTAGCTTAACTACACTAGGGAACACTAGTGCTTAAAATGCAGCTATATAGGTTATTAAGACTATATATCTTACTAGCTTCCCCTATAATACACTAACTGCCTTAAACTACACTAGGCTAATAACCCTAGACCCATTATATATAGCTTACCCTTTGCGATTTAATAGCTAATTTATTCGCCTTAGTTAACATGCTAAGACAGCCTTACGCTAGCAAAGTGCAGCGTAGTATAAAAGCCTCTATCCCCTAGAGACCTACCCTATAAACTTGCCTACCTATAGCCCTAGTCCCCTAGCTCCCTCCCCTTGCCCGCTAACGCAAGCTAAAGGAGATGCCTATAACCCTATAGATCTCTCTCTAGCGGAACCTATAGAGCTACCTTATACTATAACTAAGCGCCTATAACTAAGCATGCCTATTATACATACTAAGTAAGCTATTATAGGTATTTTAAGTAAACATAGAATAGGGTATAGCCTCCTATACTACTACCTTATAGCTTATAAAAGCTAAGGAGTTTAATGTTATTCTCCTCTAGAAACCTTAGATAAATTATAAAATATAGCCTACTAGGATGCTTATATAACCTAATTATAAGGTTTTTTCCCTAATATAGTCCTAGGAGGTCTTTAAAGACTGCCTAAAAGTTATTACCTATATCTAGACTACTATCTAGAATATTAAATAAATCTCACTCCCTAGGAGTTCTACTAGTCTACTTTATATATAGGCTAATAGTATCTTTATTATTAATATTTACTATAGTAGTAGTTAGAATAGCAAAGTACTTAATACTCTTATTACTTTCCCTATCCCCCTCTAGGTCCTAATAGCTAGAGACTTTAATACTTATTATTCCCTTTAGCAACTAGTAAGCTAAGCTAGTAGCTAAGGTGCTATGCTTATAAACTAAATAAATAAGAACTACCTATATATCCTAAACAAACCTAGGGTTCTAACCCACTAAATAGGTAATACTATTAACCTTACTATATCTAATATAGCTAGCGCCTTAAGCTAGGTTAAGGACTACCTTTACTGCTTATTAAACTACTCTATAATCTACACTAATCTTCCTAGCCCTAGGGATAAGGTCCTACTATAACAACTCCCCTGCATTAAAACCCCTAAGTAGCTCTCCTAATTTACAAAGGTTACTTTAAACCTAGCCTAAACCCTCTATTAGGACCCTACTAGCGTTAAGGACCTAGACTTACTTATAGTAAAACTTATTAATACCCTCTCTATAGCTACTAAAGTAGCAGGATTACCTATTTAAAAGAGAGCTATAGGGTCTCTATAGTAAATAGATAAATATAAAGATACCTATATAGCGCTACATAGCGTTTAAAGGCTAGAAGGTATAGTAGGTAGCCTAGATATAGCTAAGGCATAGAAGGCCTTTTAAAAGGCAGTCTACGCTATAAAATAGAATTATTAGTATAAAGTTATTAAGGATATTACTAATCTAAAAGACCTCTATTAAATTACCTACTAGACAACTAAATAAAGCCCCTTCTATCCCCCCTTAATAGAGTTTAATAGGGATATTTATATTACTTCTAAGGCTAAGGCTAAGGCGCTTAAATTAGCTATTCTAGAATATTAGGGCGCTAATAATAATATCCCTAACCTATAGATTTCTCTACTAAGCTCTTAATTAGTGTTACCCTTTTGCTATAAGGTCTCTATTAATAAAGCTAAGGATATATATATAGGGGCTAGTAATACTACCCCTAGAGTGGATAGAATTAACATTAGAATGCTTAAGGCTACCTAGCCTAGGATTAGACCCTTAGTTTAGCTTCTTTATAAATAGTGCCTTTAGATTAGACACTACCCCTCCCTATTTAAGACTATAAAGATAGTTATAATCCCTAAAGTTAGCAAATATAACCTTATATAGCCTAAGTCCTAGTGCTCTATATCTTTTCTCTCCTACCTTAGTAAGGGTCTAGAGCAACTTATTAGCTATTAACTAGCGTACATTATAGTTACTTCCTATATGCTAATAGCGAATTAGTTTAGAGCCCTTTTAAAGCGTAGTAGTATTAACCTAACCACTGCCCTTCTCTATAATATTAAAGTAGCCCTATTTAATAGCTATACCTACACACTAGTTATAGTAGATATTAAAGGTGCCTTTAATGCTATTCTCTATAATAAGCTAATCCTATATGCCTAAGAGTAAGGCTAGCCTACCTATTTAGTTTACTAAATAGCTTCCTTTATAAATTATTAGTTTACTATAGTTTAGTTTAATAACTATACTTCTATAGCTCTCCCCCTACAGTATAGGCTGCCCTAGGGATCCCTAGCCTCCCTAGTCCTTTTCCTGCTATATATAGAGCTAATTTATAAGATTAGCAAGTGTAAATATAGATATAGCTATATAGATAATATAGCTATACTTATCCTTACTTAGTTAGTTAATAGCGCTATCTATAACGCTACTAAGGCTCTTGCTAAGCTAGAAGCCTAGGGCACTGCTAATAGCGTCTCCTTTAGCCTAGATAAAATAGAAGTTATATACTTTTATAAAGGCTTAGCCTAGAACGCTCTGCCTATCCTCTATAGTAATATTAAGGTCTAGCTTACTATAGCACTTTACTAGCTTAGGGTTTAGTTTAACTAGTAACTTACTTTCTATATATATATATACACTTAAATTATAAAGGCTAAATAAACTATAGGGCTACTTGCTTAACTTTATAATACTCTATATAGCATCCCCCCTTACTATATAAGGAAAGCTATTACTACTATTATACTTCTATAATTACTATATACTACTACTATATAGTACCCTAGCTTTAAAATCCTAGCTTCTACTAGGAAAGGAGAAAAATAGGTATCTCTCTAGAATACTTATTTCTTAAAGGAAATAAAAGCTATAGTAAAATAATACCTTTAGGCTATTATTCTAGCCTAAAAAACTATACCTACTACTATTCTCTATTAAGAGGCTAGGGTTCTACTAGTTTAGTAGCTCCTAGTATAGGAGTAAAGAATATATTTAGTAAGGCTATATATACTTAACTCCTACTACCCCTTAACCCTATAAGCTTAGGATATAAATACTTCTATATACTAATCCTTTTATTAGATCCTTACCGCTAGCGTAATATAATAGTATAAAACCTAGGCTACTTACTACTAGCCTACTCTAACCTATTTACACTATATATTTAACCTTATAGAATAAGTGCCTTATTTAAAACTACCCCCCCTAGCTTCTCTAGCCCCTAATTTAATCTATAGCCTCTTTAAGGAAGAGGCTACCTATACACTACACTAGGACCCCCTAATAGCTAATGCTATAGTGTATAGCAATAGCTTAAAAGAAACTAGGGATAATGCTAGCTTTAGCTACATTATCCTTTACTAAGGGAAGATTATAGCATCTAGCTATAGCTAGTTAGGTTAGGTAGAAATCTTTAATACTAAGGTTTAAAGGGCCCTTATTAGTCTTTAAGCTATATTATAGCTACACCTACCCCCTGCTAAGGTAATTATTCTTCTAAATAATATTATAGCTATTTAGTCTATTATAAGCTAGGCCTTAACCTCCTTCTAAGCCTAATTACTTAAATTCTCTTAGCTAGTATAGCTATATAGTAATATATATATTTAGTAGTGCCTAGGGCACTAAGGTATAGCTAAAAATAAAGCTATAGATTAGCTTACTAAGATAGGCTGCTTAGCACTAAATATTATAGCTTATAGCCTAACTATAGCTTTTATAAAAAGGTAGGTAAAAGACTACTCTAAAGATAAACTCTTTACTTAGTAAAATGCTAGTTAGCCTAACTCCTATAAACCACTAAATTTGCCTATTATAGCTAAACCTAATAATAAGCTATATAGTCCCTAGCCCCTCCTTACCTGCCTTATTATAGCTAGAATAGGCTATAAAGACTTTGCTAACTATTATAAGCATTTTAACCACTTAAATGCTAGGCTAGCCTACTCTTATAGGTAGTGGAAATTACCTAACTATCTCTTTTACTACTATAAGGTTAAGGCTTTACACTATATAAAGCTAGCACCTTCTATAGCCTAGGCTATTACTATAATAATAGGCAAAGAGTTCTAAACCTTTCTAAAGCTTATATAAGCTATAAACTTCTACTATAATATTTACACTTAAGCGCTCTTAGGGGATCTCTTTTTATTCTTTTATTCTTTTCCTTTCTTAGTTAGCTAGCACACTCTCCTTTCCTTCTTTAAGCTCCTACCCCTCTCTTTTACTATTATTAATAATAAGGAATAGTAGTAAGGGACTTAGCTAGATAACGCTATAGATAGCAGGCTATAGATTTTCCCTACCTAATATCTTTATACCTAGGCAAGCATAAGTAGAGAATAGTGCTAATACTAAAGACTGCCCTAATTTTATATATAGTATATAGTAATAAAGATATAGGATAGCTATTGGCAGGGGGGCGCGGGGTTTTAGAGATTTTCTCTACGCCCTACTTAGTAGGCCCTACAGCCTATTACCCCCCCCTGCCTGCTAGCCCTGCACGCCCTTTGCCTAATCGGGATGGCCAGGCGTTAAATACAACAACAACAACAACAACAAATCAAGAGCGGAGACGGGATCCACCATGACATGAGGACCTTGCTGCAGAGAGGTGAAAACAGGAAAACAGAGCCTCCCGATCTGGTTACTAGACGGGGAGACGGGGGGGCAGTTGTACAACAGCTGCGTTGGGGTGTGGTGCTTTTTTTTTTAATTCTTGTTAAATTATTTCTTCTTCTTTTACCCCCTTTTTGTCCGTCTTCGCGTCGAGTCCTCGTCCATGTTGGGAGGTAAGAAATCAAGGAGGCGGACATGGCCAACGGGGAAGCGGGCTTGGGGCGCGCAACGAGGCACATTGACACGCCACATGCACGCACCGCACGCACGCAATAAAAACCAGCAAGGCGTTCAGGAACGGACTAGACACAAAACCACGGTAATAAAATGGGCACAAGAAAAA
>SRPT01000013.1:0-96400 GCA_018360205.1 Claviceps digitariae
GGAAAAAAAAAAAAAAACACCACCACCACCACCACCGTGATCCGTGATCCGTGACGGCTACATCCAATACTACAGCTTCTTACTCGCAACACGGCACCCAATACTCACCATTCCTACTCGCAAGACTTCTTACTCCTCTGCCCTCTGACCGCTTCTCCCTTTAGCTCCCCCCAAGTTCAGTTCAACCCCAGGAGATTACCGAAAAATAAAGGCAAAGCACGTTCTTCGCATCGAGATCTGAATTTTCCTGGTCAATCGCAGATTGCGGTGCGTTGACTGAAGGGTTTTTATTTTATTTTGTTTGGGCAAGACCCTTGGGATCTTCTTGCCGAGTCCAGTGCACACCCACGGGCGCACACACACACACACACCCCTCCTTCCCTCTCTCTCTCTGTTTCCTGCCCTGGCAGTTGCTCTGTTAGTGCCTGCGTTTTTGTCAAGTCCGGATGAATGACCCGCCCTGGTATGATGAAATCCGTGCTCGGCCCCGTGTGGCTAGTCGTGTCCGGCCGGGCTGTCAAAGCAGGTTTGTATTGTGATGTCATTGATTAGATTAGCGGGGGTGCAAGGAGAGAGAGAAACAGACACGTACCTCTTAATGAACTTACTAAGGATAGGTACTCTAGGTAGAGAGAAACGAGGGAGTGTCTTGAGACTTGTCCAACGTGACTCGACTAGCCGGTAAAAAGCGGGGGCCTTGTCAAGCACCATCGTGATGCTTGCGATGTGGTACGTGATACGTGGTACGTGGTACGTGATGCGCGATGCGCGATGCGTGATGCGCTTTGTTCATGTTTCCCACGCCGTGCTGTTCGTTTTTGCAAAAGCGCAGCATCGGCATTGTTCGCAACGGCATCCCTTGTGTGCTTGGGAGTTTCAATTGCCAGTGTCGCTTTTCATCCTCCTTGCTTAGCTGCCCTCCATCCTCGCATCTTGCCATGTTATGCATCGATCGATCTGTGGTGGGGCTTCTCTTGACGTACTCATGTATGTATGTACATGTGTTCCTAGTAATTCAAGCGGCAGTCAATGTACTTCAGAAGTATCTAGGCGGGAAATTAAACTGGCGCTGGTATTTTCTTTTCCCCTTCTTCGTCTTTTTCATTTCGCTTCGGGCCATTCCAACCGGCATCCGAAAAAAAGGCCAAAGTCCTCTCTCCTGTGTTGAAGCCAAAGACTCGAGGATAATGACGTCGCACTATGCCAGAGTGTGAATTGTCGTCCCTTCGGCCACGACCGAATCGCCGGGACTTTCAGCCTTTTCCGCACTTTGCTTTTTCCGCAATCTTTATTCGCACGCCTGCCTGCCGTCAACAAGATTGGCCAGGGCGTCAAGGGCGTGTGCTTGGACTTGCGTTTCAACACTCCCTCCAGAAGCAATCACATTGTAAACTTGATGTACGTAGTAGTCAGAAATCCTCGCGGGTAGTGAGAGGTCGTCAATTAGCCCACGGCAACTTGCATTCAAAGACCATCGGCTACTGGCCGCCATTTCCCACAAGTCGATGACGTCGCTGGCACCAAGCAACTTGGATCCGACAACGTCTCCTTGTTTTGTGTTAGATCTTGCTGCTATCCTCTTTCTCTCGCGCTTTGTGATGCGTTTAATATCAATCCACTTACATTCTACGTACTACCACATGAACGGAGAATGCGCGAGCGTGGAAAAGCTACTTTTCAAAGCTGCAACTTCCGAGACTTGTAGTTGCAACAGATGAACCCTGGCTTCATGAGCTCCCCACGTTAAATTATTCACCGTTGGCCAGGCCGAAAAAGGCCTATCCTCGCGACCTAACTAACAAAAGGTCATGTTCATTCTTCCGTGAACCCTGCAACGGTCGGCGTCCTACCGAGGAAGCTTCGCCAAGAGGTACTAAAGTCTAACATTTCTCGTAATCTGATGCTCAATCTCCGTCTTGACTGCTATCGTAAATTGGTGTCGCTAACTGTTTGCGGGTTTCCCAGAGGACCCTTGACGCAGATGTCAGCCACGCCACATGGGAAATATTAAAATAAAATAAAATCCACAGGGGAGGGCACGAGGTGTAGAGTGAAGTCGAACGGAGGAGGCATTGAGCAGGTCAGGGGACTCAGGTATCGGCCGTTCAAGTTGTGTTTGGCTCGGGTGGAACCCGGCCAGCGCTGGATTCCTATCCTGGTCTGGAGATGGTCTGGAGATGGTCCTCTCCAGACCAGTGGACCAGTGGGTCTCGGATGGGAATCTTCGATGGCACAGCAAACGCCTCGATCGTCAAGCTAGCTTTTTGATGGAACTTCGATATCCACCCCTGTCGTCGATGGCGCAGGCGGCTTCCGCGACCCTCATTCCGGCGGCCGACCCTTGGTTAGGAGGAATAATTTTTTTTTCTCTCTGTCCTTCCAATTCCTCCAAGAATGGATGATTGAATACGGGGGATGATGGATGATTGGGTCGGAATGACCCCTTAACGCCGGCGCAAATCAATGCCGAGTCCTGCTTGGGTTGCCCGAACCCACGGCGTTTCGGCTTTCGAAGGACGAGCTTCTTTTTTTATTCCATATCGGACGTGAAAGCTGGCGTGGGTGGATAGGAGCCAAGTGTGGACAGAGACGGTTGATCCCAGCATCTGGGATGTGTTTTTTTTTTAAGAAAGCAATAAAAGAAAAAAAAAAAACTTTTTTGCTTCCCTTTCAGTTGCCGACGTCCCCCTCGGTTGCCAGCTTGAGCTCCTTCCTGCCTGCGCTTAGTGGAGCTTTGACAGCTAAAACGACTTCTCCACGCTTACTAATCAAACATCCAAACAGACTGAAAGTGGGCACAGTCAAAAACGTCAAAAGCTCATATTATGACGCCTTCGAAATTCCTTCAATGGCGACGAGTTTGCGCTTCCAATTGTTGGTTTGCGGAGCTCGGCGGCAGGCACCATGACTCCCGACTGCAAAGGCTGCTTGAGAAGCGGGGAAGAAGAAGCCAAAGGAAAGAGAAGAAAAAAAAAAAAAAAGGCATGGTGGATAAGATGGTCTTTTTGCAAATTGCATCTCGAAACGCCCAGGAAAAGCGGATACCAGCAAAGCCTGAAGTGGTGTGGCACAAGGTTTGCCTTCAGCCAGCCCAAGAGTTTCGATCCTGTTCGATTATTGGACGATGCCATGCCAACGGACCAACCGTCCCCTGGACCCTTGCCGACCCTTGCCGACCCTGGATTCCGCTTCTGGCTGCCATCCGCTGATCCCGCGCTCTGTGCCGAAGAAGGAGCATTTCGCAGTGGTACCCTCAGTGCGTCCCACAAGGCCATTTCTACGTTTGTTCTACGTGCCACTGACGACTACGACGCAACTGTTACGTGATGCCGCTTTTCCACTTTGCATTACACAAAAAACATGGAAAGAATTTCACTTTTCGTCTCTCGTTGACTGTTTTTTCGACTTTCGCCTTTCGCCTTTCGCAGAATGCACTGCGGAGCCGAGGCCGCCGTTGTTGAGAAGGGTGCGGGGCCCACGACCGAAAAAACGCAAGCCAAGGTTTTTCGTAATCTGACATCACGATCCGACTTGGGGCACACACCAAAAAAATAGGGGACTTCTGGAGGCGCTTTCGACTCCAATTTTGTTTTTCTTGTCACTTTAATTCATTTTTATTTCAAGTTTTTTTTTTCTTTGTTCTTGTGCCATAATCGAGGGGAGCCACCAGGCTGCCACTTCAGGGCGATCGCTCGCCATAAGCGAAGCATGGTAAAGGAACGTTAGGCTGGTGGAAGAAACGGCTGTCACGATCGAGAATTTGGTGGTGAGATCAGGGTCTTGCCAGGGACCCCGCCAATCTCTGCATGGATGGAGCCAAGTACAAGAGCTAACAGGCCTGCAAGCGTGCAAGTGCGACGCCCAAAGTGCGACGCCCAAGAATCCAAGACCAGACACGACATGTGGAGCTCCACTGCCTGCACCCAGGCAGGCAAGTACCTGTATCTCAGGTGCTTAGAATGTAGCTAGCAGCTAGCAGCTGGCCGCCAGGTGCTAGCTGCTAGCCCGTCGTCGTCCGTCGTCGTCCCTGTTTTTCTTCCAGAAGAACAACATACCGGACAAGGCCATCATCACTTGGCGACGCTTGGCCAATTCTCATTTGCACCGATGATGCACGCTTTACATCGATCCCATTAACTGAAGCACCAGCACTAGACGCGCACACACTGCTTCCCTACCGTCAAGTACCTTTCCTAGTGTTGGTTGAGGGCCGAGTCGAAATCCTACTTCCCTACCACTTACTCACTTCCTACTTTGCTATCCCTCACCGGAAAGTATTCACCAGTGCGATCAAGCCACAGAGCGGAACAAATGCAAATGCACATCCCCAACGGAGGTGCCCATGCATGCATGTGTCAGCGACAGAGCTGGGGAAGTCGCAAAGGTTTCGTCCCTTCCCTCTTCCCCTGCTCTAGCCGCTCCATTCAAGTCACACGTCGTCGATGTGCATGAGTGGGACATGAAATTCCCCCAGGTTGCACATGACGGGGGACTATCTTCTTGTGCTCAAAAAGCGAAAAATGCATGTCATGAACCAGCCAGCCGGCCATCCAGGTAGCCAAAGTGTGTTATCTCCGGCCCCGTGACTGCAGGCGGCGGGCATTTGTGTCTGCAAGTGCTGGTCGGCGTTGCAGTTTGTTCTCCTGATTTCTGATTCCTGTTGTACATCTGCGATTATGCCCACCCGGAAATGCACAGTTTAAGCTGCTGCGGAACAAATGGGTGTGCGGTGGGGGGAAAGGGAGGGGGTGTGGATATCTGTGTATTGTACGTGCGTGCATGCGTGAAGTGTGCGCCGCCGAAATGGTGGGACGGCTGCAGCCCGCAAAGCACCGCGGCTCGCTGCAGCGGATGTGTGTGTGGGTGGCTTGGCAGGCAGATGGAGATGTTGTTGACAGCATGGGACATTGCCATGGAGATCCCAAGATGCGTCCAGTCTTGTCTATCTTTCCGTCCATCTTTCTCTCTCCTTTTTCTCCCGTTATCGCCCTCTGCATGTGAGAGAGAGTGTGTGTGTGTGTGAGAGAGTGTGTGTGTGTGGTTTGGAGGGGGTGTGTGCAAGAGGGGCTATTGAGATGTGATGCATCGATTTTTATTTTTATTTCTTTTTTATTTTTATTCTTTTTTTTCGAACCACCAGACGGAGGGCGGGGGCGTGAAGGTGTGCGGGTGTGCGGGATGAGTAGGATGGACATGCACATGCACATGCACTTGAGAAGTGAGTTTTGCGTCCTGGTCCGTCACGCCCCAGGCTGGCACGGAACATCAAGGGGCAGCAGACCACAGACCAAGGGGCACGCCAGCAGGTGCTTGACAGGCAGGCAGGCAGGCAGGCAGGCAGCTGGCTCTCCTCTCCTGGAACAGACAGCTACCATTGAATGGAACCAAGCTGCATGTGGGGCTGCCAGACTGGGCACTGGGCACTGGGCACGCGCTAAGCCGAGGCAGGGCAGGGCAGGGGAGGGCAGGGCAGGGCACAGGACAAGGGTCGTCGCAGGGCCGCAGGGCTCTTGTCTTTTCGCATGCGTGCATGCAGCTAGCTCTAGCGGGCAGCGGGCAGCGGGCAGCGGACAGCCAGACAAGTCCATCCATCATTGATCATTCTTCGATCACGTCGATCTGGCTGGGCGTGGGAGTGGGACGGGGGGAGTGAACAGGGAGCAGACATGGAGACATGGAGACATGGAGCAGACATGGAGCAGACATGGGGGTTTCATGGCTTTATGCGCAACAGGCCCGGTTTGCTCAAAAGTCCATGGTTTCCCGCGCATTCCCAAGGCTTGAACTGAACGCTCACCAGACTCGACACTTGAACACTTGACGCCTCGATACGCTGCCGTTGTTTGTTGTTTGTTGACTTGCCATCTCGAGACCAGCAGACACAAGCAGACGGACGAGACGGACCCGACGGACCCGAAAGTCGACACACACACACACACGCACACACACTACACGCAGACACCCTGTTACGCAAGACCCTGTCGTCACGCAAACGTCACGGTCAACTCCCCACCAACCCCCGGTCCCGACGCTTTACGCTTTCCTGGTTCTTCGTCGCCTACCCAGTTACCCTGCCCAGCACCTTCCCCGTACAGTCAAGAACTTGGAGACTTGGTCCCTTGGTCCCTTGGTCCCTTGGCACAATCATTCAGTCCATCAATCCCTCGACACCCAACATCCAACGACGGGACCACTTCACCGTCTTTGCCCGTCTCCCCGAGTTTCCGACTCCCTTCATTGTCCTCGCCAAACACACTACACCGCAGGGCTCGCACTTTATCCCTTCACATTGCTCGCCTCAGCCGTTATCAGCTTTCAAACGAACTATTGCCAACTACAGGACCCTTGTGGTGGCAAACGTCCAGACCCCAGCCCATCGCGCCCTCTTTTTCTTTATCTCATTTTGGCTTTTGCTGCAACTGAACAAGATAAAAGGGAAAAAGGTCAAACTCGATTCCGTCGCACACTGCCCACCGCAAAAGAACAACACCACGGAGCATTTCGCTATACATTGCACGTACCGCTCCTACAAAGAAGCATAAAACCTACCGGCCCACAGTCTGCGACATGCAAGCCAGAAACGCCGCGGGATGCCGCGTCTCGCTCCTCAACGATGACTGCGTCGGCCATGAAAAAACCTCTCAGCAGCTTTACCACCACAACCTGTCGCACCGCCAACCACAACTACACAAGCAACAACAGCTTCCTCTCGGCTTTCAGTCCACCACCGGGCCCATCTTCTCTCGTCCACATGCCAGCCCACGCAGTAGCTCAGGATCGTCGTCAAACACCCCCGAGGAGCTTTGGCGGTCGGATTCCGACGATTCTCAGATGAGCAATGACCCCGTGTCTCCCTTGACGCCCTCGGTCGATTACGTCTACCCACGAGGAGGTCTGTACGGCAGCGAATTACCCACCAAGCGACCCGGCTACGTCGACAGCAGTCGAGCTACATCATACGACGATGACACGCCCTCCGCCGCCGCCGCCGCTACTGCTCCGTCAGCTTCGGAGCGTCCAGCCAAGCGATATCCTTGCCGGTATCGAGATACGCACGGCTGTGAAAAGACATTCACCACATCCGGCCACGCCTCGCGACACTCCAAGATCCACACGGCAGAGAAGGCGGTCCAGTGCACCTTTCCTGGCTGCCAGAAAAAGTTTACCCGAGCCGACAACATGAAACAACACTTGGAGACGCATTACAAGGACAAGACCCGTTCGTCGGCGAGCCAGCGCGCTCAGAAGGCCGCTCTTGCTGAAGCTCGTCGTCCCCCGGCCCCTGGTCGTAGCCGCTCCTCCACATGCACTACTACAACAAGCAGCATTTGCAGCAGCAAATCCGACGCCATGCAATGGGAAGCTGATTCCTATACTGCCTCAAGTCACCAGCCGCTACCCTCGCCGACCACTTCGACTCCCTGGGAAATGCGCATCAGCAACCTCGCTAGCCTGAACCGTCCGGTTACCGCGAGATCGCCGAATAGCGGCCTGGACGCTCTTGCCATGGCTGTCGCTTGCCAAGCAGACACGGATGCGGCAAGGACATGAAACACCAACAGTCCTTTTCTGAACGATTTTTCGCGCATCTTTTTATGGAAAAAAGAAGAAGGATCAATTTTTTTTTATATTATTAAAAAAATTGGTATCTGTACTAGTAATGCTTAATCCTGCGCTCAATCCTGCAGTACGGACTGGTGCGTTTGCGCAGCGGGAGACACTGTTTCCCGGCACTTTATGCACCATGGTTTCAACAACAAATATGCGCGCTCCAACGCAACAGTGCACACAGCTCACGGGATTGTGGAAGAGCTGGAAAGCTTTTGCGAGACGACAATTCTACTGAAATATTGTGGGCCCCCTCCTACGTTTCACTCCAACACGCGGCAGCTTAATTCCTATTCCTTGCAGACGCGTCCTTGCACGACCAGGCGTTGTGTAGAGGCGCCGAAAAGGACACCCTGCAAGCCGCCCTTTCGACTCCCAACTATGGCAGAGACCCCGGCAAAGACTATTTTTATGCACGACCTGTTTTCAATTAGGGCATTCTTTTAGCCGCAGTCAAAGTCGGTCAGAATAGGGCCAACACACAAACAGAGGACCAACCAACAAAGTGTGGTGTTTTCCGGAAACGGACCGTCTTGAGCGTTGGCGGAGCCGGGATGCGAGTCGGGGCGGGGGCATGGAGTCGGTGCATTAAACGGCGGCTACATGCGGCTTATGCGCGGCTGCGTACACACTGTACATGTATATATGGGCATGTTGGCGTAGTCGTCGACTTGTCCGAGACTCTGGGGTCTCGAGTAGATATGGGTGGTCTGGTACTAGAAGTGCCTTGGGTAGTGAATGATACCATTTGTTTTGGCGTTCATCTATGAGCTATACACGCCGCACGGATAAATGTACTTGTCTTGAATTAAATACCTAGTAGCTTAGAAGTTTGTGGCTGTTTAAGCAGTGATGATGCTTTATTTACCTTTTTTTTTCTGTATGTTCTGTAATTAATATGTATATATAGATAATACGTTGTATTTGTACCTGATAGCTTATAAGTTTGTGGCTGTTTAAGCAGTGATGATGCTTTATTTACCTTTGTTTTTTTCTGTATATTCTGTAATTAATATATATAGATAATACGTCGTATTTGTATCTTATAGCTTATAAGTTTGTGGCTGTTTAAGCAGTAATAATGCTTTATTTACCTTTTTTTTTACACATGTTTTATTACTAGATATGCATACATAGATAATACGTCGTGCTTGTGTTTAGTAGCTACAAGGTCCCTGGGCTGTTTCGATAAGTGCAGCCTTGAATTAATCTAGACGGACTCACACACACACACACACACACACACACACACACACATACATAATCCAACACTTCTCAATCACTACAAGTACTAACCCATACAGTCAAGTCAGATGCATTCATCTCCAGTCCAACACCAACACCTCATCCAAGCCATCACGGCACGGCGCTTCAACGACCCTTCAGCCAGATCATCACCGCCTTTTCTTGTCGTGCCATTCCACCACATTTAGTCTTTCCGAATGCATGTGTATGGACTTGCAATTTCACGCGCCTTTTGTGCGTCATTGTGCCTGGATGGCTCTATGCGGTCATGTTGTCGCCTTGCAGTGCATGTGGCAGGTCATTATTTCTTTTACGCTCCGCCCTTATATTAGGGTAAAAAAAAACCCCCCCCAAAAAAGAAGAAGTTTTCTAGCCTATTATTAGAGGTGGGATGAAGCAGGATTGGAAAAAGAAGAAGCATATGGCGGTTTTATAGGACCAAGATACGGGGAAGGAGTCGTTGCGCACAGGCACAGGCACAGGCACATGTCACTCATGGGGGCTGGAACGGCGCACAATTCGCTTTTGTTTTTCCATGTCATGCATAGGCTTTATAGGGGAGAAGAGAGGAGAGGGGGCGGCTGATGCGATGCACCTGATACATGCACAGCAAAAGGATTCGGCAGTATAAGAGACGAAACGGCTTGGTTACGCGTGGGGGATGTGGTGCATCTAGTCTAGGTAACCGGTCTATGCGCTGCTCTTCTTTTTGCTGTTGCTCTCCTTTTGTGGGAAAACAAAAACTAAAAAACTAAAAAACTAAAACTAAAATTACAAAATAAACATGAAGAGGCTTTTTGTGATTTACGGTTGGTTCAAGGACTGCTTTTAGAAAACACCAACTCCGGCTGATGGTAAAAAGAAAACAATAAGAAAAACGAATATGACAAAAAAAAACAAAAAAAAAAAAAACATCCAAATCACCGCATTCTCACCATCTGCACAACCAAGCCAATCGGATTCATCAGCGTCATTCTCCCCCGTCCGGACCCCCGCCCCGCAGACCAGCCGCTCTCCTTGGAAGAAGTGGGTTTGGCGGGGCCGGAACCGGTGCCGGTGCCGGAGCCGGAGCCGCCGGGGAGGGGGGCGGCTTCCATGGCGGCGTTGACAAAGTCGTAGCCAATATCGTATTTGATGCCGTCGGGGTTTTCGAGGCGGTAAGTTCGGTCTGGATGAATGATGATTAGATGGATTGTTATTAAAAGAAAAAGGGGGATATAAAGATGAAGGATGAAGAGAGAGAGAGAGAGACGTACACCAATCAGGAGTGGCCTCGGGATGAGGTCCTACCAGAGCAATGTATCCCTTGCCGAGGGGCGTCAAGGAAGCAGCAACATTCCCGTTGCTCGAGTATCGGCCCAGGACGGTGGTGTTGTCCCCGTCGGACAGACCGGTGATGACGGCGCCGTCCTGAAAGTACAGCCACTGGCTCTTGGCGGTGTCGCCCTTGCTGAAGCTGCTGATGGGGGACTGGTAGGTCCAGTCGACCTGGATCATGGTGTCCTCGGTGCCGGTGACCTGGGCGCCCTCGGACTTGCGCTCCGGGGTGGCGTTGATGCCGTCGGGCAGGAGGCGGAAGCCCGGGGTGCTGCCGGCGAGGAAGGCGCCGAGACAGAAGCCGAGGTAGCGGCCGCCGTTTTGGACAAAGTCGCGGAACTCGTCCTGGTGGGACTCGAGCTCGCGGTAGGCCGATTTGAGATCGGGACCGCCGGGCTGGGCGTAGGCGGCGGCCTGGCTGAGGACGTCGCGGCTGATCTGGGTGTCCTCGTTGGGGCCGACAAAGGTGATGGAGAACTGCTGGGGCGAGTTTTCGAGGAGCTTGGCGACGGCTTCGGGGCAGCCCTTGCAGGCGGCAGGGCCGCGGTAGACGAGGGCACGGGGTTGGGTCGCGCGAGGGGTGTTTGTGGAGGGTGTAGATGCGGGAGAGGCGACGGCCAAGGATGCGGCCAAGGGGAGGAGGGGAAGGATGGTTGATGGAAGCATTTTGTGCTGGGTGCTATGTCTCGTCTGTCGATTTCGCAGCCCGCATAGATGGGTAGGAGACGGGGTATCAAAATGATGGTGATGATGATGATGACGATGTGTTGTTGTAGCAACGGAGCAGTCGTGGGTGTCTCTCGTCGTAAGAATAAAAAACGGAAAAAAAAAAAAGAAAAGAAAAGAAAACGCCAAGAATGAAGAGAGATCAGAGTCGATGGAGACTTTCGGTCCTGTTATAACAAGGTCGAGCTCCTTCACTTATAAAACGAACAAGGCGTGGTGGTGCGTTTTATGATGCACATGGCACAGTAGGGAGTTGATTGTATGACGACGTGGTGGTGAAAAGGAGCGGCGGGGGCATTCAATGAAAGAAGGATAGAATAAAAAAAATCAAATCAAACACAAATCTTAAAAAAGGCCCGTGAGATGGAGACGGAGACGGAGACGGAGATGGAGATGGAGATGGAGATGGAAGCTTACGTAGGCTATGCAGAGAGGAGTCAAGGGCAACAAGACGACAGAGAGAAATCATGCACCCAATGACGGCGTCACAGACTCTGGGTGACTCTGAGGCGCAGGCTTGCACGGCGGGCTGCCTCGCCTCTCGTCACCTCAGCTCTCGTCACGTCCAACATTGAGCGTCGTGTTGGCGACGTGGTGCCGTTGGTTTCTGCGGCCGTTTGTGTAGCCGGTGAATGTACAATGTACAATGTACCGTACAATGTAATGTACACGCGGAAACGCCTCTCGGCCGATCCACTGTGACAAACACCCCCCCCCACCAATAAGCACCAGGCGTGGCTCACCGACATGGATGACCAATCACGCCCATCCAATCGCTGCGGGGGGAGCGTACAGCGTACAGCGGACCGTGGCGCTGCCATTGCTCGCACCGCCTCTCGGACAGGCAGCCCAGGCGAGACGTGATGAGATGAGACAAAAAAAAGAAGAAGAAAAACATGCCAAGTGCCGCAAATTCCCCCAAATCCCGGCTAAAATCTCACTTTTTATTCTTATTTTCCATCTACGTGGGAATGCGCCGTGGAAACACCCAGTGCCGCCCATTTTGCATTCAGACATGTATTAATGTTCAACGTTTAATGTTCAATGTACACGCCGCGTACACCTTGGTGCGCCTCATCTAGCACTAGTCCCTTTTGTCCTTTGTCCTATGTTCGTTTGTTTTGTTTTTTAATTTGAGTTTAAAGCTAAATGTTAACCTTTTTTTTTTTTTTCCCCGTTGAAGATGGTCATGTCCCCTGTGGCTTGTCGCCATTTCCCGACGAATACATACATATGTATGTACATTCATTCATAGACACGCCAATAAGCGCAGTCTGTCAACATGATTCTGCGGCGCAAACTGCTGGACAGCCACGGACAGCCTGCCTCGTCGACGCGCGTCTTGGTCTTTCTGGCTGGCTGACAGAAGAATACAAGAATGCGTACAACAGACCAGAACAAGCAAGACCAAACAAAATACCCCAAAATAAAATAAAAATAAAACGCATTATTCGCCCGCGGCACCCACACATCTCTCGGCCTCTCCGCCTCCGTCTGATCGGGCCTCACTCACCCTGAGCAATGCCATATGAGCGCCAAGCCGTCATGACTTTGACGCGAAGTCGCGATGGAAAGCGTTGAATCAGCTGCTGGCGTATTATATCATTGGAAAAAAAAAAAGAAACAGAAAAAAAAAAGAAAAAAAAATATAAAAAAATATAAACACCCAATTCGTCAGCTTCACCCTCCCCCCTTTCCGGCACAAAAACGCCTCCACGTGAATGGCTGCCCGCCCCACGACATTGTAGATACTTCCATAGCTACTTTGTAAACGTGAGGCAGGCAAGTACAGTGTCCAAGTACAGCTCTGACCACCCAAGCATACAAGGTACCTTACCAAGGACTCGCAAGCCATGACGAGCCCCCCCTCCAGCCGCACCTCTGGTGTGGAGGGGAGGCGCGGCCTGTGAATTGGTAAGCATATCCCCCCCTTCTTTTCCTTCTTCTTCTATTTTATTACTTTTGTAAGGAGTCATGCTGTGGAATGTACTTGGATGGGTGGTGGTGGGTGGTGGATGGGTGTGCGCTTACGTGGTCTAGGGGAAAGGCAAGAGAATAAAATAGGAAGGAAACAGAATAAAACAAAGAAAGTTAAGGAAGATAAAGAGAAAAATAAAGAATATAGAAGAGATAAAAAAAAGGATTACTATGCTTAAAAATTACCTAAAAAAAGATATATAAAAAGATATAAAAATATAAAATAAAATAAAATAATAAATTAAGAAAATAAAAATATTAGGAAAAAAAATAAAAATAAAAATAAATAATAAATAAATAGAAACACATCATATGCATCTCTTATTCGCTTGCGTCTATTGTTCATCACCTATTTTCATTCACCCCACACACCACAAACTACACCCAAACCTCCCTCTTCTCCGTCGCCGCCCGCGCCATTTCATACTGCTCATCCGTTTGGCAAACCAGCACACAATGTCGTCCCTCGCCTGATCCCACATCCTCAACGACCCGATTGAGATGCCCCGCGTTGCGGCCCTCGTCTATTAAAAATCCAAGACACTGCGTGCGACGTACGACCTCGCTTCGAAACCGACTGCTCCTCTCGCCAATGCCGCCTGCAAACACAAGGGCGTCGACCCGGCCCTCCAGACTCACATAGTAACTCCCCACGAAGCCGCACACGCGATCCACGAATAGATCAAACGCCAGCTTGTGTTGTGTCTCATTCGATGCCGCAATCTCGCCAAAGTCTGTGGTGCCTGTGAGCGCCTTCCATCCGCTTTGCTTGTTGAGGATCTCTTCGGCTTTGGAAATGTGCAGGTGTTTTGTGGAAGCCGGCGAGAGTTTGCCGACATCGCTTGCATAGTGGAAGACTAGGCTGCCAATGTGTTAGTCACGTCTCTGTCTCTTTTTTGTTCTTTTTTCTTTCTTGATTTTCCTGTTGCTTCTTTATTTTGATTTCCCCATTCCTTTCCCTTCTTTCCTCTTGTAAACAAGTCTCGTACTGTGACAGACCTACCTAGGATCAATACTGCCACTCCGTGTTGCCCCTGGCAAACCTGCCAGAGGCGTCAATCCCATACTCGTGTCCCAGCTTTTACCTCCCTTGATGGCACAAGCGCTCGCACCGCTGCCCAGATGAAGCGCAATAATGTTCAGCTTCGCCAAATCCTTGTCCAGAAATTCGGCCACCGACCGGGCAATGAAGGCGTAGCTTAGACCGTGAAAGCCGTACTTGCGTAATCGGCTATTCTTGGCCACCTTGGGGTCGATCGGGTACGTGGCAATGTGAGCCGGAATGGTCGCGTGGAATTGCGAATCAAAACACGCAAGGTTGGTTGCATCTGGAAGCTGTTTGATGCACGATGCGACGATGCCCAGCGCTGCGCCGTTGTGCAGCGGCGCCAGATCGCTCAGCTGCTCCAGGTGATGATATGTTTCTCGAGTGATGATGCGGGAATCGGTGTAATCGCCGCCATGGACAATCCGGTGGCAGGCAATCATGATGTCTTTCTTGGAGCCAATCTCCTGTAGCTCACCGTCGTCCACCAGAGTGTCTAGCAAAAGCGCAAAGGCGGTGTCTTGGCTGTCGACTTTGTGACCGTCAACATGTTCGTCTTGGGTTATCGACTTGCCGTAACGCGAGTATTTAAGCTTCGCCGGCGGTGCCGTCAATCCGCTGATCTGAGCTTCCGCGATCTGTCGTGGGCTTGCGCTTTGTTCGGCCGTGTAAGCCGATATCTTGACAGAGCTGGACCCCGCATTGATGGCTAGTACGATTTTCATGATTGTTGGCTGGAAGCTGTTTTTAATCCTGTAGTGGCTAAGGAAGGCTCGTGTTACATATCGAGTCCTTTCGTGGTGAGGGATGGAGGAGGCAGAAATGGTGGTTGCATGACGTTGGCCACAGCGACCCAGAATCAGAGACTTGATGATGTAGTGCATCACTGATCACTGCATACATGTAAGCCACGGCCCGTTTCGGTGGGGGTCTCCCGAGGGTCCAATGAAGCCTCGTCTCGATGGCACGCCACGGCGGCAGCACGGGAGAGCAGATGCCCCCCCCATCCAGCCATTTCCCCAATTTTGCATCGATTGCTCCCTCGATCAATGTGACGGCCGATGCCTCTGAATTGTTTCATTGCAGTAAAGCTGCTGGCCTTTTTGGGAAGGTGCCTATTGCCAATGCTCTTAAAGCTGAGCCTGGGCCATCCATTGTTGCGTCGGCTAAGCCAGGGGACGTTGCGTTTTTGAATCTGGGGTTGTCAAAATGTTTATCCGAGTCCCCCCCCATTTCTGCTGCTTGACATTGCTGCTTGTTAATGAAATCTTCATCTCCTCTCCATAGAATCTGTTGGTTCCGCCACAGATCCCGATGGCCGCTGCCAATCCGGTGATTCTAGTCCTGCGGCTTGGCCCGGCAGCATCTGCGGAGAGGGCAACTCAACATGATTCGGCGGAAAGGGAATCCCTTGAAATTCTCGATCAGCGCTGTGAGCACACACCCACATCTCAAGGAATCGTCGATAATCTTGACTTGCCAGTTAGAGAGCATATCACGTTTGAACTTCCGCCCTGTAGAGAACCAGAAAGTGGGCACGTCGAGACTTACCGTGACGGCTACTGAACTGAATGGACAAGTGGCGAATGTCGATAACGCTCTGTGAGTGCGAGTGCGAGTGCGAGTGCGACAAAAGATTTGAATCTGTCATGCTTTGGCTGGCATGACCAGTTGATCGCACAAGCGGTTTAACTCCTCGAGCAAACGAGAAACGGCGTTGCGACGCTTCTTCAGGCCCACTGCCGCGTCGACTATGAACGTTCAACCGCAGTTGCTTGGCATGGTCATCACGATGGCTCAATTCTCCGTCGAAAATATGTACATCGTATTCACGGAACTGACCATCCGTCTTGTTGGCCAGAACGCTGAGGGAGTGAAACGTGGTGTACCGATCGCGCCACAGCTTGAGACGCTGTATCGCGCCAATGCCCTTGACTTTTCCAAATCTGTCGGTTCGCCCGTGGGCATTGGTCCATACCACATCAATGTCAAAGAAGGCCACCATGTCCTTGCGACGTAAATCACCCTGAAACTGAGTCGATCCATGGACGGTTGTGAATTCGTATTTCACTTGAATATACTGGTCGTGTACGCATACACCTTCGTCCGTGATGTATCGAACACGATGGGATTCGGGAAACGTGATATGCCGTTCCATGTCTGAGGGATCGTGATACTGCCGATGGCGAGAGTGAAGCGTGGAGGGGTGAATTTCGGAAGGAATATCGGATGGGACTGCTTTCATTTATTGACCATGTCAGCTCATTACTTGAGGTGTGAGCGATCTTTTGTTCTCAAGTCAGGTAGTAAGAAAAAGACAAAAAAAAAAAAAAAAAAAAAAAAAAAAAACGCACGATAATGCTCAAGTAGCTCCCTGTGATAGCTGCACTGCCACAGCACACGGCGCTGTTCAGAACCGACCACTTCCCATGGTCCCAGATAGACGGTGCGCTCGTCTGGAGTATCTTGAAAAAGAGTTCTGTGTTTTGGTGCCCAATTTGGGGCGGGTCGGTCAGCTCTCCATGGTTATCTATTTTTTTTTCTTTTTTTTTTTTAAACAGAGTTTCTCCAAGCTCAAAGGACGAGATAATCATCCCCGTGATCGAGGAAGCGCGATTTTTTCTCACATGGTGGCTTGATATCCAGGCGGCCCCAGATCCAGTGGTCGAAGGCACGTCTGGGGCACGGCTGTATTTCCTGGAGTTGGCGCAGACAATGTCGAAACACCTGACGTCGGGGTAGTAGCCACATGCAGTGGACTGACGTATGACCGGCTGTAGGTAGGGGGACGTCCAAGCGATGAGGATGTAAATGATGAGCCAGAAGACGACGAGTCGGCGGCCATGCCAACGAAGAGGCAAGAGGCGGGAGGAGGGGGGAGGGAGCGCGGCAAATGATTCACAACCCCAGAACAATCAGCACAGATCCAAACAAAATGGCTCAAAAAAATTGAAACAATTCATAACTCAAGAAGTTAGAGGGGGACTGGAAAGTTGGGATGAACTCGATGGGGGAGACGTGACTCGATGACGAGGGGGAGAGAAGAGGGGGGGGAGACAAGTTCGACTCCAACAATAGCAAGGGTTTTTTTTTTTGGAGATTTCTTTCTGAAGGCAAGGGACCACCACTCTCGTCACGGGCTACAATCCATGGGGGTGATATCGGCGCGAGAGGAGCGAGAACGGGAATAAGAGACAGAGCCACCAAGGTCTCAAAAGCTATTCGCTATTCGCCAGTAGTGTGAGATGTGTATGTACATGTGTATGTGGTTATGTACATACTATGATGTCGGAGCGGCTGCTGGCGTGGGGTCTGATGAAGACACATGCACAGACAAGAAAAGTTTAAGCTGTCTGGAGTCTGGATCCTGCGTCTGAATTCTGGAGTCTTTTTGATGCAGAGTGCAGATGGCCGTGGGCGGGACGTCCGCCTAGGCAGTCGACGCACAGACGACAGATGAGAGACAACAGACGACAGTCGACAGACGACAGACGCGCCATTAGACTGGTCCCATATCATCATCAGTGTTGATGCCGGACTCAGTGCCATTCCATTTGTCGACAAAATTCCAGGAGAATTGGATTTGGCATCGACGGATCGGCGCACGAATCCCGGGTGTGCCGGGTTGTCATGATTGCTTTTTTTTGTTTTTCCCTTTTTTTTTTGAGTGTCGTACATATATTAGGTATGCAGAGGTTTCGCGGCGCGTTGGCGAATCGGACTTTGAGAACTCGGCACCGTCTGACTTGGAAGCAGAAGAAGGCACATTGAGGGGAATTTTGCGAGCTCCACCAGGACCATGGATCGACAGGGTCACAGAGAATGAAGCATCCGTCATTCATGTCGCCATCTCGCGGTATTCATAAGGGCCACGAATTTTATGTAAGCACGGACGACGGGGTTTTCGGGAAGGAAGGCGGAAGGCAAGTCAAATGCTCCTTCCCGACAGACAAGCTGCCAAGCATCCTTCCTTTCTGCAACCGACGTCACGTCGAGTTGTCAAGTTGTCAAGTTGTGAGTTGCCGGCTGTCAATCTGGTCCCTCGTGCGGTGGCAGCTGGCTGGCTGGCTGGCTGCGCTGTTGAGACAGAAACAGCTGGAAGCTCGAAGCTGGCAGCTGGGAAGCCAACTCCGTCTGACGCAAGTCCGAGTGGAACCCAACTGGAACAGAGACCAGACTTACTTCATGTAGGTCGACGGGTATAATTTCTTTCTATCAGTGGGGAGTGGGGCTGTGCTTGCGATTGGTGGGACTGCCCCAGTTTGCTCTCGTGCCGTTCCACTAGACGCGGGAGAGGTGCCCACGAGGCGCAACCCAACCTCTTGATGGGCCACCTCGATCCTCCATCATCATCATCCATCCGTCCATCCATCCGTCCATCGCATATCAGCAGCATACCATATCACAGATCTCATCCAGTCCGCCCAACCAACAACAGCGGCTTTTTCTCGGCGACCACTCACACATATGGACAGGCTGCGGCTCCATTCTGCAATGCAAGACGGTTGTCTTCGTCGGATGGTCTGACGGACATGAATGTGCTTGTTCCTCTACGCCGCTTCTTGGACGACTCTAGTTTCCCTGGACGTGCTGACGCCTTGGGAATGTTCATGCTAGCTCTCACAATCCACACAGACTGTTCTTCAGCTGCTCGCGTCCACGCTCAAGCTCAGAGTCCGGTTTTAACCTTCATTGCCCGTCGAGTTTAATGTCCGTGTTGCCTCGTCCATGGTGGCTACCTGTGCGTGGTCCGGCGCTCGGCGCTCGGCGTCCGGAAGCGCTAGTCCCAAGACAATACAGTAAATACATAATACATACATATGTATGTACATATACATGTACTATGTCGAATCTGTTGCCATCGATTCTCCGCCGCCCATGGCGGAGACTGGGCCAGTCAGATGGCAGGTGAGCCTAGCACAGAGCTCAGAACGATATTCATTAATGTGCTACTGTGCTTGGTGATCAGTCACCAGCTGAAATTACTGCAACGTTTTGTTTGTCGCGCTGCCCACGGTATTGTCTGGGTACTGCAGTACATTGTACTTGGCCCCGGCGAGTCGGAGATGGACGCGGTCCCGGTTCCGGTTTATTTTTTATTTTTATTTTCTTTTTACTTTTTTGTGAGGTGTCTTACCGCGGCACGATGCGCGATCCCGGCTCAACCCTGCCACTTGATGGCGCGCCCAGAATTCCCGACTCTTTTCTTTCATCGATTTGGTCGCGTGGCTTTCTTGGATGGCGATTCATGATCCATCCCGCCAAATCTCCTTGGCGGTCGCTCTCGCGCCAAGGTGTTAATTCCCGCCGATAGAGAACGGAACTTTGAATGTCGCACCGAGGCCGTCAAAAACAAACCTCAATGAACTCTCGCCGTCTCTCGCGCTTTTTCCGGCGCATCATCTCTTGAGACAGAAGTCCACCCTCTGCGAACTTGAAACGGCCAAAAAAAGGGGAAAGAAAGAAAGAAAGAAAAAGAAGAGAAAATAGGAGACGCCCAATCTCACAATCATGCCGTCAGATTTGGTGCCTCCTCGGCGCAGAAATAGAGGATTCCTCGGCTCCGATAGCTCCGCACTGTCCGCGCAAGATCAACAGGTTCGGATTCATGCAACTGTGCCCCGATGTCCGGAGATGGACAGTGATGGATGGCCTCTGACCAAATAATGTCTTCACATTTTTCTCTTTTTTTTTTGCCGCCATTCTTAGGACCGAAATCAGCTTCGCTACGAGCTAGACCTGAACTCATGGAACTTTCGAATTTGGGGAGTTGCAGCCTCGGGATTTCTCACTGATTCGTACGTGACCGCTCTCCTCTATCCCTGACGCGCAAGCACGACGAAGCAGATCCGAAGAGTTTTGTGCTCTCTTGTACACGAACTGAACTGAATCCAACTATAAAAACCACTTTTTGGTATTTCTTGCGCTGCAGATACAACCTATTTTCCACCAATGTTATCCTAGCATCAGTCGCCTTCGTATATTATCCCCATGGCGGGCAGTGGCCCAGCTTGCTCATCAATCTCTTTACCCTTCTTGGGTCTGTCCTGGGACAATTACTTTTCGGCTTTCTTGCCGACTACTTTGGCCGGACTCGACTATACGGCATCGAGCTGGTTCTGGTTATTGTGTCTACTATCGGGGTTGCTACCAGTAGTCGTGGAGTTGGCGATCTGTCGTTCCTTGGTCTTTTTATATGGTGGCGGTTTGTCATGGGAATTGGTGTGTGGCGACCTGCAAGCTGAGAGAGAGAGAGAACGAGACAGAGAGGGAGAGAGAAAGTGAAAAGTAATAAATGACTGTTCATGAAACTAACAAAGCATGTATGTTCTCTTGGCACACAGGAATTGGCGCCGAATATCCCCTCAGCGCAGTCATCACTTCGGAGTGGTCCAGCACGCAGTCACGAGCGACGATGCTCTCGAGCGTCTTTTTGATGCAGCCCGTCGGCCAAGCTCTTGCGCAATTGGTAGGACTCTGGGTGCTTCTTGGCTTCGACAGCAGCAGCAAGCTGCAGACGTTGCAGTGCGGGCTGAACACGGCCCATCACGACGAGTGCAGACAAGCCGTCGATGGCATTTGGCGCATCGTCATCGGCTCCGGCGCCATACCCGCTCTGCTCGCCATCATCTTCCGATTCTTCCTCTTCGACTGCGGCCTGTACAGCCTCGAGGTGCGAGACAAGCCCGCCGTGGCCATTATGAACACGCAAAGGGTCTACGGTACGCCTGGCAGTACATCCTTGGGGACCGGCATCGGCAGCTCCTTTCCGTTGCAGAGTCGTGATGTGAATCCAATCCAGCCCGAGATGTCGCCCCGACCCATGCCCGTGCAGTTCTCCAAACAAGACCTGCACGATTACTTCATCCGAGACGGCAACTGGCGTTACCTGTTGGGCACCGCAATGACATGGTTCTTCCTCGACGTCAGTTTCTACGGGCTCTCGCTGGACAACCGCAAAACGCTCTCCGACATGTGGGCGACGAGCCCTCCCGTGCCGCTAGACGAGCGCCTCGAATGCTGGCACTCGTCCATCCCGGGAGGCAACTCGACGGTTCCCCAGTGGCGAACGACGGGCATCCCCGTGTGGCAGACGGACGTGCTGCACCCGTGCGCCACCATCTACGACGTCTTGATCGAGCAGTCAAAACAGTACCTGCTGACCGTCTCCATCGCGTCTCTCGCCGGGGGCGTCTGCTTTATTGTCTTTGCGAACCGACTGCCTCGCCGACAGTGGATCACGGCCTCGTTTCTCATCGTGGCCGTGTTTCTGGTCATCACGGGGGGTGTCTATTATGCGGTGCGTCGAACGGCTGCCGCGCCGGCAACGGTCGTCTTTGTGGCGATGCATCATTTTGTGTTTAATTTTGGTAGGTACACCTCGACACGCGCGCGCACACTTATATATCCATCCATATATGTGTATATATATACGTATATATATATATATATATATATATTTATATATACAAAATCGCTAACAACCCAAAGGCGCCAACACACTAACCTTCCTCATCCCCGCCGAAATCTTCCCAACCTGCTACCGCTGCACCTGCCACGGCATCTCCGCCGCGGCAGGCAAGCTCGGCAGCATCGTGGCCGTGCTGGTCGTGTACGGCATCAACTCGACCTACAAGAGCGACAAGGCCCAGGGCCTCCTCTTCCTGCTGTTTGGCTCGGTGGCGGCCATTGGCGCCCTGTTCTCGTGGCTGTGCCTGCCTGATTCGCAGCGCCTCATCCAAGATGAGGACGAGGACGGGGACGACCAAGGCGGCAGCGGCAGCGGCGGCGGCAGCGGGAAGCGGTTCCTGGAAACGAAGCATCTGGAGGAACTAGGCGAGGGGCGCGAACGAGCGAGACGTAACGGCGAGGTGGTCACCGCGGCCGGCCGGTGGCGCGGTCTGAAGAACCGTCTTGTGCGCCGGGGCGGCGATGAAGAACCATGAGCTGAGTGCCCGTCTGGATGGAATGGAATTGCGTTTTCTTCTTCTTCTTTTTTTTTCTGGGCATGCTGTCTTGTGGAATAGTACGAGGCGTGTGTCGCAGAAAATCCGTGTGTATTTATTAATTATTTACTGCTTGTTTGTTTCTTTATTTATATCATGCCAATCTGCTTCACGGCCGAGAGCTAGTAAGTCGCGGTTGAAATGACCATGGCTTCCTAAACGTGGCAGCTCTTTATTTTGTTCGTACAGACAGCACAGCACGCAATACCACCTCGGCGCATACCCGCTGACGCACCCAGATGGGCTATCTTGATGACAATAACGCATGCTGCTCATTGGTGAGACTGTGTATATCATGTGTATGCATGTATGTATATGTAACAGACTCATGCACACCGTTTGCCTTTTACGTCTCATGATCACTCCACGCCACTCTACCAACCAACATGAAGCAATGCGACGCCAAAAAAAAGGAAAAAAAAAAGAAAAAAAAAAGAAAAGAAGAAAAAGAAACAAAACAAATAAGAATATACCTATTTCTCAAATTTAGTAGAGAAGCACACACCCGATTTTGGCTATCCATCGATCCATGTACATGACTTCTGTGTAGACAACTTACATGCCATTTCGCTGTCTCGGTCTATGATACCTACCTACGTACGTACGTGTGTGTGTGGTGTAGCGGTGTTGGACCATTATGTGAAGCGCCTAGCAGATGAGTGCCCAGCCCGATAATTTTGAAAGGGCCCAAGAGGTTTACGTTCGTATTAAGAATAGGATAATACATATATGTTGAATGACTACACAGCTGAAATGTATAAATTATGTACAATCAAGAAATAGTCTATCACACAGTAAACATTAAATGAAAAGACAGTCTGAAATGTAAATAGAACACTACACGCATGGCCCAACATATACATTACAACCCATAAAAGATGTACGTCCATATGAACGATAGATATAGGATAAACTGAGAATCTAAAATGTATATTACATGTAAAATATATAGCCTACTACAAATTGCCTAGAAGAAATAAATAGTATAGTATATGCTTTAAAGATTTAAAATATAAATTATATATAAAATATATAGCTTACTATAAATTGCCTAGAATAAATAAATAGTGCATTATATGCTTTAACAATCTAGACCGTAAATTAGAAATAAATATATAGCCTACGATAAATTACCTAAAATAAATACATAGTATATTATATGCTTTAACAATCTAAAACATAAATTATAAATAAATATATAACTTGCTATAAACCGCCTAAAATAAATAAACAGTGCGTTATATGCTTTAATAATCTAAAATATAAATTGCATACAAAATACATAGCCCACTATAAATTGCCCAGAATGAATAAACAGCGCGTAATATGCTTCGACAAAGAATAAACAGACAGCCCTACCATACAAAACATACAACAAATTACATGTAGACAACAGACCTGTAGTAAAGAATAAGATAGACAAGAAAAGAAAAAGAAATAGAATAAGAAAAATAAGTTAAAAAAAAAAATTAAGAAATAAGAAAATAAAAGTTAAATATAGAAAATAAATAAATAAAAATAATAAAAAGATAAAAAGATATACACAGAAAATATGTCTGTTACACCCATATCCAAGCTTGTGTGCACAGCAAACCCAAATAGTCTGTGCGCACGAGTTTGTGCTGCTCCCTGTCTGGACCAGCTCTTGGTCCGTCTACTCAGCCCCTCATCGCGGACTCATGTCCCGTGTCCCACGACGACAAGTCCATGGCATCCATGGGCCCCATATTCATGAGCGCCCGAAGAACGCCCTCTCCCACGGGCGTCATGTTTGGGGCCGGGACCGGTCCTGGGACGTGAGCTTGCGTTTGTGCTTGGGCCTGGGCCTGGGCTTGTCCGCCCATCATGTTTGTCCAGCCGGTCGCCGGCAGGGGATACATCCCATTGTGTTGTTGTTGCGCAGTAGACATGCCATGTCCGTGGCCCATGGCAAATCCCGAGGTCGTGCCGGCGTAGAAACCCTGGTGGCCGCCGACATCCAGCGATCCGCGGGGGTTCAACAGGTCGTGATGGGGTGAAATGGCACTTGGGTCAAAGGCAGAGTCCCCGGAAGGGAGACGGGATCTGACATCCGAGCCGGCGGCGCTGCTGGAGTTTGGTGTGAGTCCATTGGAATGTCCGCCTTCGGAGGGCGTCTGCTTGTCATGGCCTGCGCCGTTGAAGGCGTCACCGAACCTGGGAGCACGCGCACCTGGCGGGCCGTTGCTGTCGAACATGGTCCCTCTGGTGCTTGTTAAGCCTGGGACTGATGATCCTTGGTCGGCCGCTAGCCACGACTGTCCTCCGAAGCCACCGCCGGCTGGTGCTGACGGTGGTGCTGACATTGACGTTGATGCTGACGCTGACGCTGACGCACTCCGCCCTGAGACATCCATGGCCTGGGAACCGTCGACTGCGTCGTCGTCGGCAGCCTTCATGAGATCGCATTCTCTATACGCCAGGATTCCTTGCATTGCCTCCCGATCGCTACACAGCGGCCCAGCGTGTTCGACTTTGCTTCCAAAAGTGGGCTGTTTCGGTTATTTTCAGTACACGGGGAAAAAAGAACGAAAAAAGGAGAGAGAGAGAGAGAGAAGACAGAGAGTGTGAGTGAGTGAGTGCGAGAAGAAAAAGTGCGCGTGTGTCTCTGTGTCTGTGCACAAGTTCAAGTAAAGTAAACACCGTGAAATACGTACACTGTCCATCTTTCGACAAAATACGCTCCTCAGCTTAGGAATACGCGTTGCCAATGCCTCAAAATCAACATCCAGCTGCACGAGAAAAGATTCCGTCAGCGGATTTCTCCGTTTCAGAGCGTCCATTGCCGACAGGAGGAAGCGTAACGAGTCCACAATGTGCGCATCATCGGGGCGACTTTTGAGGTATTGGACAAAGACTCGAGCTGCGACGTAGAGGCAAAACGAGATGAAAGGGTTCATCTGGGAAAGAAAAACAGAAAAAAAAAAAAGAAAGAAAGAAAGAAACGACGGCGAGTTAGTACAGAGAAAATCTTGGACTCATGTTCATGGTATGGGTGGGTGTTGGAGGTGATTTTATATTTACCGCTGATAAATCCATATGGGAAATTGTCCTCATGATGCTGGCAATCTCGTTTGCTGCCGTGATGCATCGAATTTTGCTCTCTGAGCTGACAGACGCGGCTAGCTTGTTCTTGTCGGACTTGAATATGGCAGCCTGGTGCAAGCAGATGGTTGAAGTGTGGAGACTCATGTTTGTAAAGATGACGTTCGGACTGGACAAGCCAGCGGGGAGCTTGAGATGGGCCGGCAGACCGAGAGAGGTGTTGAGTAGAATGGTGTCTATTTGTCGGTGGCGCGTCCAGAATGGGCTACTGAGGTCATGGTCAACGTCTTCATCGTCTGGACGATGGAGATGGACCAGATTGCGACCGAACAAGCAAGCCATCAGCACGACGCCGCCAAAGGAAGACAATTTGGCGGCGCCTGAGGGAGCGGTGCTTTCCGCCAGAGTCTGCGTCTGCTCAGGACGACTCATGTCATATGCCTCGTCCGACGACGGCATTCTGGTCATGATGTCCTTCTCGTCGATGGTCATTGGCCATCCCGTGCCGATGCTGGCATACCGATCCTTGCAGAAAGCCATCCAAAACGTTCGACGGCGCTCTTCGCGTTCTGTCCAGTCCTTGGGAGGGGGGAGGCACTGCTTCACATCTAAGCCACTACCATCCAGTCGATTCAGTCCGATCCTATGTTGAGTGGAAATGAAAAGTCAGTTTTGCTCATTAGGCCAACTGTAGCAAGGTGGGATAATCATCATGAATAATACAAACCAGGAATACAACGCACATTTGAGCCAAGCGGACCGCCGACCCCGTACTGATCCATGCCCGCGGAAAGTACATCATCTTCATCTCATAGGCAGCCAGCAGGATATGCGTTTGGCAGTGTGCAACCGAAATCATGTGCTCGCCGTAGCCCTTTACATAATCCGCCTCGACGTACTTCCGGGCCCTCTGGTAGAACAAGTCTTTTAAATTGGAAAACTTATCGGTGATGGAGCATGATAAAGTCCACATAGCATAACGTAGGCACACGGGAGGTCGCTGATTAGGGGCTCTTTGATTTATTCAAGAAAGAAGGGGTCAGTCTCGCTGTACAATCAGTCTGTCACTCTTTGTTTATTTCTGCTTGTTGGTGGAAACAAGCGTCGTCGTCGTAGACCAAAATTATGAACTGATAGATATGCTACCGAGACAGGTAGGTGGGAGGGAACAGGGAGTAGGGAGTAGGGGGTAGGGAGTAGGGAGTAGGGAGTAGGGAGTAGGGAGTAGTACTTACAGATTCATGGCAGCCATATACCTATACCGGTGTATCATGGGCATGGAAGGATGGACTTTTTCAAAGTAGATTTGGTGAAGCTCGTCAATGGTTTCTTGCGGCGGCAGGGGTTCTTCGAGTCCCAGACCAACCATTTCCCAGGTAAAGTTCTCTTCGCCGACGCCGTTGACGGGCATACCCAAGCGGGAGTTGAAGTTGAAGTCGTCCATGGCGCCGCCGCCACCTTGAGGAGACTCACCACTGAAGTGCTGCCACCGATCCATATCGCCATCTCCTGCCCTGCCCATGGCAGAATCGACAAGACCAAGGCTCTGGGGAGCTGCTGCAGAATTGTGAGGGCCAGACATGGATATGTTGACGGCTTTTGTTATCGAGTCCGGCGTCGGGGGCACAGGATCTTGGGTTTTCAGCAACGTCTCGACTTGCTCTATGGAGGTGGAGAGGAGAGGCATTAGATTCTCAGTATTGATAGACGAGTTGAAATCAAGTTGAAGCGTGTGAATTGGATCCGTGACAGGCAAGACAACAGCAGGCCATATGGCGTAAACGGGCTCAATTGCAGCAGCCATCACCACTTACTCAGCCGCTCCTCCAAAGCCTTGACATAGCCTCTCTTTGGACCACTCTTTCTCCGTTGCTCATCGTAGGCGCAAGAATGGCCCAGGCGTGAGCATGTGCTGCAGCTTGGACGAATGCCGTCGCATTTAAGCTTGCGCTTCCTGCAAATCATACATGCCAGTCGCTTCGGTTTGGGCACGCTGGAATTATCGGGGACGGGGTCTCGCATGATGGCATTGCTGTCGGGCGAAGAACTGTCTTGCTGATGATTGATGCCATTGCTCGACGAGACATTGTCGTCTAATGAGCCGGCCATGACACGGGGCGTTGCCCAGTTGCAGAGGGGGAGGGTATTCGTTCAGTAGGCGGGTTTATTATTGGTTTTATTTATTTACGTGTTTTGAGCGGCCTCGTATCGATGAATTTGGGTTTCTTCTTCTTTTTCTCTGTGTTCTTTTTTTTTTTCTTCTTTTATTTTTCTTTGGTCCAGACGGCGGGAGTTGAAGAGACGACAACTCTCACCAGGCGACCAGATAGGACGACGTTTGTGACAGACGAGGGACGGCAGTCGGAAAAGGCCAGCCGAGGGATCGAGAGAGCGCGGAGACGGAAACGGAGACGAAGACGGAGAGACTTGGTGTTGATCAAGAATGTAGAAATGTGGTCGGCGAGTCTGTCAGCACTGAGAAGACGGAAGAAGACGAGCAAGACCAAGAAGACCAAGGAGCGGGCAGCAGCAAGTGGTTAGGAGCCAAACCGTCAGCCAAATGCTTGCGATGCCGTAGTGCACTGTGGCGCCGGGGTCAATCAAGAATTCATAAAAGTAAAGTCCAGGCACAACTGCAACAGCAGGCAGTGTCGACAGACGCCCCACTCTTCATGTACCCCATGCACGGCACCACACCACAAGTGGCATGGCGTACAATGTACCTTTGTATGTGCATATGTATATGCAAGTACCTGCCAGCCTTTTGCGCACGACGCCACATTTCGGCGACTGTCACTAGCCCATTTGACTATCAAAAGATGCCGCGGTCATCCTGGCAGGCTGTTCGTCATGCTGAGTGCCTACTTGTGTAAACTCTTTTAATAGTGCGCAAAAGTTAGATAAGGACATCAACCTAGGTACCTACCTAGTAGGTAAAGTATGTTCTTATGTAGCAGGTATCTAGGTACCTAGGTATATGTGACATGCACACCTGCATGTAGGTCGAGGTACAATAAAGCACGCACATGCCGCCAGTTCCGCGGCGGAACTCAGCCGGAGCCCGCTTTGCGCCATCCAACCAGACACCTTGAAGACCCCGACCCCACAGCTGCTTAATAAATAGCCTCTTCTGCGCCCCAGACCCGCAGACGCCATTCATAACGGTTGTTGTATCCACATATCATGCAAGAAAAAGAAAAGAAAAGAAGAAAAGAAAGAGAAACAGAGGCCCAAAAATAAATAAATAATAATAAAAAAAAACAAAAGAAAGAAGAAAAAGAAACAGGAAGAAAAAAAAACACCCACCCAGCCCCTTGCACTATCCGTCTACTCCCATCCCATCCTATACATCACATTTCCTCAAGCTACCTACCTACCTACTTCCTATATAAAAACGGAAATAAACATGTTTTACCACAACATGCCATTTAGCCTTTCCATCCGAGCCTCGCAGCCGAAAAAATTCCTTTTCAATTCCGCTGCACTGTTCCCGGAGCTCACGTGCATACATACATTCACACCATCAATGTGCACAGTTTGGCGGGCATGACAACTTCATCTGACCACTTGTAGGAAGAGGAATGATGACAGTCAGAGACAGAGGCCGAGACAGCGTCTAGAACAGTCAGGTTCCTTCGATGGGCGCGTTATTTTGTTTTAAATATACTTTAATGTACGTTTTTTTTTTTGCCAGGCAGGAAGGATTGTCTGTTGTGGCGTTGGTGCTCGCGAATCGTCAATAGTATGCATGTACATACATACATACATATGTACATACATATGTGGCAACGACACACGTGGGGACGGCGGGCGATTGACCCGCGCTGACGGGCATCATCAAACCACCACATGTAACTTTGTGTACTTGGTAACCAGTCCGTGATCCATCATCACATGAGCAGGATAATCATCAGCGGACGAGGGCAGTAAATCACCAAGGAAAAAGTGTGTTGCAAGGATTGCATTTTTCTTCCCCTGTCCCTGTCAAAAACATAGAGTACACACACCCATAGAATGCAGCTCTGACAGCCTGATACAGGAGATGCAGGGAAGAATCTCCACCCATATAAGCCATCATGTCCGCACAGAAGCCATCATAAACTCAAACACCCCTCCTCAATGGCCGAGGCAGAGTCAGAGACTCGTCCGGATTCGTCGGATTCGAAAAGATGGCCCAGATCCCTCAGATCTTGTCAGGTCCGCCACTCAGCGCCTCTTACTTCCTATCAATGTCCACGCCCACGATACGCAAGATGCCCAAGTCACTGTACGCCAGGCAGTACCGCGTTGGCGCCCACGCCACCACCGGACACGAACCAGCCGTCCTGAACGTGTGCACGTGCTCACCAGATTCCACGTGGGAGACTTCGAGGCCGCTTCCTGTTGGGGTGTATGGGTTAGAAAACGAAAAAATGTTCGGCAGAGCAAGCAGGAATTGTCGACTGCAAAAGCTGATGACATGGAAATTTGAGCGGCGAAAAATGGAACTTGAATAATGGAAGGGAAAAAAAAAAAGCGAAGGACCGGATTTACCTTCGTCGCTGCCTCCGACTATATAAATGCCGTCAAACGTAAAGCCTATTCAGATGAAATTAGTCGTTTTATTTCAAGGTGCGCGTTGTCCGTCCCAAAAGCCCGGTCACAGATGAAGGCCTTTTAAAACAACGAGCACGGAAAAGAGGAAAAGAAACTTCCTAGATACGAAAAACATACTTATACTCCTCACCGCCCCCGTCATCTTCGTCAACGTCCTCTGACAAATCCAATCTGTTGTATCCCACAGCGCGATAACGGAGTCAGAACCCCCCGTGGCAAGATACCGCGCCGTGGGCTGCACCTCTGCCGTCAAGCACGACGACGTATGGCCGTTGAGCATAAACTCGCGCTCCTGCTCGTCTTCCAGGCCTGGAATGGACACCACGGGCTCGAAACCCGGATATGACAGGATACGGATGCGGCCGTCCGACGTGGTGAGGAAGATTTTGGTGCCGCTGTAGCAGAAGGCGATTTGATTGATCTGCATATCCTGCTGGTGGGTGGCGAGGGGCGTGGGTTGCCGGGGAGAGAGGACGAAGATGGTGTCTGACTAGATGGGTTGGGTTTTTGTAAGTTGGGCTTTCACAATGAAGTTTGATCAAAATATACCTTATTTCCAACAATCAACGTCTCCCCGTCCGGCGCCCAGGCCAGGCTCAGCGCGTCACCCAGACCCCTCACCTCGTTGAAGCACGCCTTGGTCCGGACATCCCAGAATTTGACGACTCCATCCGCGCTCACACTGCACAGCTCCGCGTCCTTTGTGGGATTAAAGGCGACTTTCTCGACAGAGGCGGTGTGGCCTTTGAGTTCGGTTGAGAACTTGACGTGTGGTTTATCGGGATTCCCTGGGGATGTTAGTATGTAGCTGCAAGGTCGGAGAAGGCAAGAAAGTAGAAATGAGAAAGGGAGAAAAATGGTAAAAGCGCAGTTCTGATTCAACAGGCACACTGTGCAAAAAAGAAGTGAAAGAGAGGAAAAAGAAAAAAACACGCAAACCAACGCAAACACGCAACACCATACTCACAAACTCTCAACGTCCTATCCGACGAACCCGTGGCAATCAACGACCCAGGCGGATTCCACGCAATAGCCCTCAACCTAAGGCCCGCAAGGATCAGCAAATGAAACAGTCGTGTTGATTCCCATACTTTAAGACAAGAAGGACAAGAAAAGAAAAGGTCAAGTCGCGAGTCAGCAACTTGATATGTAAAAGATGGAAGGTAAAAGGTAAAGGAGTAATAGAAGCAAGAGACGCAGAGAAATAAAAGAAGGAAGAGTAGCAAAAAAATAAAGGAAAGGAAAGAAAAGGAAAGAAAGGAAGAAAGATACATAAAAGAGGTAGAAAAAAGAGACTAAAAATAACAAAATAAATACAGATTCACATATCATATATATCCACAAACTCCACTCACGAATGAGACCCCCCCCTCATAGAATTCGGATCATTATACGGCTGACTCCTCAATCCCCCAAAGTAAGCCGAAAACCGATCCTTGGGCAGGCTCTGTCTGGCCCGTAGGACAGGAGCCATGGTTGATGGGGCGGAGGCAGATGGAATAGGTGCGTGGTAAGATAAGCGTAGTAAGTGAACAGAACCGATGGGCGGCAAAAGGTGGTGGCTTGGTGAGTGTATTGGGTCGTGGGATGGGTGAACTGAGCTGGGGTGACTGTTCTGGGGCGACTGTTCTGGAGTGACTGTTCTAGACGGGACTGCTTCCGTCTGTCTGCGACTCGTAGTCTCGGTCAACCGTAACGTAACGCAACCAGTCTGGTCGTCTCTTGGCCGAGCTGTGCGCTGCGCAATGAGAGCAGGACTCGCAGAGAATTGACTGCACGGCAATGACTGCCTGCAATGAGCAATGACTGCAATGAGCGATGACTGGGCGACCGTAAAAGTATACAGAAAAAGTATCAACGTTATGCCCGGTACGTGCCGCCTGTGCCTGACCGCGCTGCAAGCAATGCACCCCAAAGACATGCAATGCAAGTTGCATCTAAATCACGACGTGGTTGTCACCTCATGGTCGAATCGTTCGTTGCAGGCGTCGAGGCAACAAACGGGGCGGAAAAATGATTGGCTGGCCTTGTCTTTTCAACGGCAGGCTGTGGGTCCGCTTGCTAAAGGACGCGAATGGAACCACCATCCAACCATCACAACAAACGAGCTGCCGACCAGCAGCTAAGCTCGTGTTATTTGTTGTTGTTGTTGTTGTTGTTGCTGCTGCTGTTCATGGTGCTGCTCATCTCATCATTCACTCATTCTTTCCCTCTCGCGTCATTCATGCAATACAAATCTCATTCATGCGCCCCATTCCTGCCTGACAATCGACCAGAGGTATATGTACAAAGCTCTATCACGGGCTCTCTCATCCTCGTTGCTCCGAGTGACTAGCACAGCTTCCCACTCACAGCCATAGAATCAAGAGGCCCTCGGTTCCATAATGCGCCTCCGGTGCATCGCGCCCAACCAAACCAGTCGCGACAACCATATCAAACCTGACAATCCAAACATCCCGTGCCAACTCCGCCAGTGACTCCAAGCGCCATGTAAAAACACACAAAACAGCTGAACAAAAAAATTGCATGCTGAAATACTGGCTAAAAAACAAAAACGGGGAACACGCCAATACCATAGTAGCCTCGCCCTTTTCCCCTCAGCAACCAAGAAATTGGGCGACTACAATGTCAATCAATGTCTTGTGTCTATGCTGTCAAGCTCTTTTTTTTTTCCAAATGCAGTGGCGGCAGGGTAGTGTGTGTTGTTATTAAGAGTCGTAAAAAAAACAAGTAATGTCGTGAGCGTGATCCAGCCCCCGTGTGATGGTATCCTGACTTTGTAAAGCTCATATCTGGTAAGAAAAAGATGTGCATTGGAAAGGCGGATGTTATGTTTGATGCGTAAAACCGTGGTTGGAATATTTGGTTCCGTCACTCTCATGATATTTGGTCCAAAGACAGCTGGGTGTCTGTAATGCCAAAGATGGGAGCATTCTTCTTGGCCCACGAACGTGCAAGAATTGAAGCTGCAAGCGTAGCAAAGACGAGTCAGTTGAATGAACATTTTTTCCAAAAAAAAAATAGACGACAAATCAAGTATTTACCTTTCAGAAACTTTTTACTAGCATATTTCTTGAAAAACGCCTCGTGGACAACGGGCCGCGCCAGATAGTCAATCATCAGGTCAACCACAGGCTGAACCTCTTGCTTATCGTATCCAGCGTAATATGCCAGAATTTCGTCCTAAACAATTTTTGTTTCATCGTCAGTAAGTTGTTGTTGTCACGTTGCACTTGTCCTTTATCCTGAGGAGCATTAGAAAGAAAACTTACCCAGGGCCCACGGTCAAGCATCATGCGCGCCAGGTACATGGAGGCAGCAGCACAGTGGCTCGGCCGATATGCCATGAAGCGGTGGTCCAAAAGGCTAATCTCCATCAAGTACTTGCCAATAGTGCGAGATTGGATGTCATAGTTGTCCGCCTTCGACACGCGACGAAGAAAGTTCATGGGATTGGGATAGCTCAGGTCATAGTTGAGCGTGCTGAGCAAGAAGCGCTCTGCACTCAGAATCTCCGCCTCACTGAAGCCATTGTCCGTGATGCGCTTGAAGTTCTCCACGTGCGGTGACAGGACCTCCTCGTACTTGGAGGCAATGAACATGGCAGTGATGCCGACGAGCTGAAGACGGTCAAGTTGAACCACCTTTTCAGACAAGAAACGATCAATAATGTTGACAGCAAGAAACAATGTCTCGGGAAGAAGGTGGAATCTTGTGTGCACTTCAATGAGCCAGTCAATCAGAATGCCACGCGTCTTCCACTCCAGGTCATCTTGATGCGACATGTACTGGGGATTGGGGATGGACCGGCATTCAAGATCGCGCAAGTATTCAAAGATTTCAGTAGCATACTCGGCAACCATGAGAGGATCATCCCAGTCATCAGCTTCAATCTCATCCACACCTTCGGGAGGCACGACGGTTGTAGTCGTCGTTTGATGCTCAACGACCTTTTCATCCACGACAGTCGAGGCGGCGCTGCTGTGGTTCTCATCGCGAACGACGTCTTCCGATTTCTCCTTGTGGGCCTTCTTACGGGCTGGCTGGCTCTCTTCAACAACAACATCTTCTTCTGGCTCTTTGCTGACGTTGGAGGAAACCTTTCTCTTTGCCGAGGCAAGAGACCCAGAACCAGTCCGCCTGGCAGGCAGCTTGCTTGTTTCCTTGGCAGAGACAGTAGCCCCGACCGCAGCAGCAGCCGCAGCAACAGCAGGAGCACTGCGAGTAGGCCGTGCAGATGTTTTCTGGACACCAACAGGGTGGGCCTTGGAGACAAGTCCAACCTTGCCACCGGCGGGCTTTTTTCCTTCGTGAGCTTCTGATTTGGTGACATTACTCATATCCCCGAGGACGTTGCGTCGTCTCTGAACGCCGGCATTGCCAAGACTGGCAGCCGACTTCTTCGGCTGCAGGGCACCCTTTGCAGGCATCGCGAGTTCGTCCACGGTGAGAGCGGCGGCCTTGGCTGCTCGTGTGTGAGGACGCGTCGAATTTTCGTCGTTCTCGACACGTTGACGTGCAGCGCGAGTCTATTAAGAAAAAACCGCGACAAGGATGTCCGTGTCAGTGAATTCTGAGCCTGAAGCAGCGAGGCTCGGCTCCGTATAAAATAAGGTAGGGAGAAACGGGGAGAGGGAGAAAAAGAAGAGGGAGAGAGTGACGAAGAACAGGTAAAATGAGAACAAGAAGATGGAGAAGAAACACGTTTCAAATTGTTCACTTACACCAGGAGGCATATTGTAGTCTAGTGTATACTAGATCTGATGTGATGAGAAGCCAAGAGGCCGAGCTGGAGCTGTGCAAAAGAACAGCAATTGTCAGTCTCCGACGCGTCAAAATGAAGAAGAAAAGAAGTCGTGAAGAATCAGAGAGCGAGGTAGTAGAAGTAGCTTGCAAGTAAGACAGTTTCCGAAAGGGGGGAAGGGAGGAAATCTGGTGCCCTACCTCTGGGGTCAGAGACAAATGATATTCCAACACGAGAGCGCGATTGGAATGTTTTGGAAAGATAGAAAGTGGTGTCAAAGTGTATAAACGTATTAGGAAGAGCTGCCGGACGATGGAAATGGTGACGGATAACGTGTTTTTTTTTGTGTGTATTAAGAAAACGCGATAAGAGGGATCGAGGCTGGGGGGAGCGGACGAGCCGGGCAGCGAGCAAGGTGTTTATGTTGAAAAGGACATTTTGTGAGGGCAGACGAGAAGTGTTTTGAGGAGCGGAGCGGCAGGGGGGTGGGGGCGCTGCTCTAGGCGTGAAGTGGAGCAGTCGCGAATCGAGACGTACCTTGGTCAGGGCGCTGGGTGCGTCCAGTCGCGCGCGACGTCGTTGACTGACTGACTGACCAGTGACTGACTTGGCTCTCTCTCTCCCGTACTTTAGCCAGCTGCGGTTGGTTGCCGGTTGCCAGGTTGCCCAGGTGCCTGATGTGCACGCCAAAAAAAGGGCAAAAAAGGCGTGACTAGACGGCCGTCTGCTGCCCTTCTGCGCCCTTTGGCTTCGTGTCCTGGGCGCTGATTGGCCAGACGAGAGCGTGTTTGTTCCACCGTTGCGCGGGCGATTGAGCTACATCTGTACGTCTGGCAGCCAGCAGTGCAGTGCTTACTGGGCTTGCTGATCCGTGAGCTATAACGGAGCAGTCTCATTTTATTTTATATCGGCTGCACTTTCGATAGGGGCAAGCGAAACCACGCGATCAAATGGACAAGTTCGCATTGTCCTGCTCATCAGTCAATCGTGAAAAAGCTGGATGGACGTCGGGATGAAATGACGCAGTTACCATTGGGCCTGGCAGGCACCTTCGATGCTATCGCAGAACCCGATGGCCGTTGTGTGCCAAGCGTTGCCGCTAGAAGCAAGAAGGGGGATCTTAATTTTTTGTTTTTTTGTTTTTTGTTTGTTTTTTATTTTTGATTTGTTATTTTTTGACATAAAAAAAAGGAAAAGAAGAAAATCGAAAGAAAACAAAGAAAACAAAGAAAACAAAACAAAAACAAAACGAAAAAGTACTGTCAACACATCAGCCTGCTTTAGCTCTCATCACCACCACCACTCAAGGCTTCAGCATCACAGCATACATTTGCTAGCCATTGCTGGCTTATTCCACGACGATAAGCGAGCGTGTCGTCGACGGCATGGGGCCCGAGAGGAGGAGGACGTTCTGCTTTCAGCGACTCAGAACGCGACGAGGGCTTTTTCGCGACATCTGGATCCGGCGCCACGTACCTGCGCTGCCAGCCTCCGCTCCGCGCATCCTTGTTGTCAACAATGGCAACCGCAGAGCAACGGCTGTTTCATTGGTCATCTGCCCAACCTGCGGCACTCCAGCCATGTGGCTGGTCGCGCAAGCTTGAGAAGACGCGCCAGACCCGCTTCTTTTGCCCATGCCGTGGCTGAAGGAGGCTGGTACCTGGTACGCTTTGCTCAACGCCACACACGAAACACAAAATGTGGCTAGTGGGTTTCCCAGTATCGGCGAAACGTTTTCCAGACAGCCGACGGTAAATTTACGACATTTGGCATTTGGTGCCTGCCTTCAGTTCCGGAAGCAACGAGTTGGGACGACAGGTCATCATTCCCGCGGCATCCAACTTCGTGCCAATCGAGGCGCCGAGGAGGACCAGAAAGGGCCTCTTCTCTGTCTTAATCGTTCTGCGTGAGCAGTTTGTTTGCTCCAAGAAGAACGAACTTTCAGACGACGACCGTCACTGAAGCTCCCATTCGGTTCCCTTCTCGGCCACAACGACCACAACGACAGCCTGCTCTTGACCTTCAAGGGACCATACCATACCACTGACATCGTCCTCGTCATCGACCTTCATTTTTTTCCCTCCAATTCGCAACCCCCTAATCTATCACCATGTTTTCTCAGAGAGTCCCGTTCTCCGCGGTCACGAGAGGCTTGCAGCGCCTCACCTTTGGTCAATCCGCGATACGCAATTATGCGACAGCAAAGGCCAACTCTGCGACCGGAGGTGGCGCCATCTCCGCCGAAACGTTCAAGAACAAGATGAGCGAGACTCGTGGCTCACAGTCTCTCACCATGCGGACATATAAGCCCCGAACACCCGGTGTGCGACACTTGAGGCGGCCCATCAACGATCACCTGTGGAAAGGGCGAGCTTATCTACCATTGACAATTCCCAAAAAGGGCCACGGCAAAGGTGGCCGAAACGTACATGGGCGCGTGACGGTACGACACCGGGGAGGTGGAGCCAAGACAAGAATACGCACAGTCGATTTTGAGCGACGACGGCCGGGACCGCATCTGGTGGAACGCATCGAGTACGATCCGGGACGAAGTGCACATATCGCGCTGGTGACGGAGAAAGCGACGGGAGAAAAAACGTATATACTGGCCGCAGAAGGGTTGCGGGCCGGTGACGTTGTTCACAGCTATCGGCCGGGCATCCCGCAAGATCTTCTCGACAGCATGGGCGGTGTTATCGATCCCGGTATTCTGGCCGCCCGGACGGCCTTTCGGGGCAACTGTCTGCCAATGCACATGATTCCGGTTGGGACGCAGGTCTTCGCCGTGGGCTCTTCCGCCCGCCGCGGTGCCGTCTTCTGTCGCAGCGCCGGCACGTCTGCCACGGTGGTGAACAAGAACGAGGAGACGAAGAATGATGGCACCAAGATCATAACGGGCAAGCACGTAGAAGTGCGGCTGCAGAGCGGCGAAGTCCGTCGAGTCAGCAAGAACGCTTGCGCAACCATTGGCGTCGCGAGCAACATCCACCACCACTATCGACAGCTAGGAAAAGCCGGACGAAGTCGTTGGTTGAACATTCGACCCACGGTTCGTGGTGTGGCCATGAACAAGGGTAAGTTGGTTCAGAGGTGACGCGGCACAAAGTTGAAACAACGATTGAAAAGAAAAAGAAAAAGAAAAAGACAAAAAGGAAGAGAAAAGAAACATATGGCTAATGGCTCACCTGCAGTCGATCACCCTCACGGCGGCGGTCGTGGAAAATCAAAGAGTGGCCGAAACCCTGTCACGCCATGGGGCAAACCTGTACGTTGCTCGATGAATTTTTCCTACTCTTCAGAGACATGACACTAACTCTATTTACAGACCAAGAGCGGCTACAAGACTCGTCGCACGCACAACATCAACAAGTGGGTTGTCACGCCTAAACCTCGCAACCACGGCAAGCGGCGAGACAAGCGATCCACCAAGGAGTAACCGGTAGCATAAGGCGCAGAAGGCTCTATGGGTCAGGGGATCAAGACATTTCTAGAGCTCAGTATGTGAGAGAGGAAGAAATGTGTGAAGGCTCCATCAAAGAGCGTAGCGTCTCTCTGGTGGCGCTGTGTACCACTACAAAGCCGTGATACTCCTGTACTGTACTATATGAGGATAGAGATGAAGCCCCAAGTCCCAAGGGGGAAACAAGTGAAATACCTCAACGAGGTTGTGCCCAATCCCAAAAGTCTCGTAGAACCAAGCTTATGCAGGTACAATTTGCTAGCCACCCCAAGCATCCAAGGAACGCCAACCCCCCAGCCTCCAATACCGGTGCGGCCTAGTGTCGTTACTTGACCTTCAATGTTGGCTCTTGTCCAGCCGAAGCGATGAGAATGCCAGGGCAGCTTTTATCAAATGTCTTTTTTGGGGTTTCGAATAAAAATGCTGCCGAGACCTGCCCTTGACTGGTCTGACTGATGAATGCGTGCCGTTGCCGCCAAAGGGGCGCATCGGACGGAGAGACCAGCGGCGGCAAAGTATTCTGAAACAAGGGACGCAAAAGAAAAAAAAAAGAAAAATAATAAAAAGGAAAAAAAAAAAAAAAGTAAGCAGCGCGGGTGCCGTCTGGTGTCTCAGTTCTGCGCCTCAGCCACCTTTCCCCCATATGTGCGTGCAGACATGGGGCGCGCCAGAACCACGTGTTGGTTTGCTTATCGGGTCCGAACTGCGAGACATGGCACAGTATTTGGGGAGGGGAGGGGGGGGCAACGGATTCGGTCAATCGGGGTTGACGATGCGTACGATATTAGTCAAGTCTGGTAGGGCATTTGTGAGGATGGCGCGGAGGAGGCATGGAGGGGGGGGGGGCTGAGGCAAGATGGTGGTGGCAGGTCTTGCAGAGTACACCAGGGGTCGGGAGACGAGATTAGAGGCAACGGTGGGCGTTGTTGGCACTTGGCACCGGGCAATAGTGCTTGCTGTCTGGCCTGGAGCCGCTGTCCAACGCCCCGCCGCTGTGGCCTGTGGCTGCGCACCGCAATGAGCACGCGGGGGCCACGGCAGCGGCTGGTGGGCAGTGGGCAGTGGGCAGTGCGCCTCTCCGAGTGCCGTAAGCCCGAAGGCGCGCTTATAGTTGACCGACGGACAAACGACATGATGGAGATACTTTATGCTGCCCTCTCGTCTCTCCCTCGGCCCTCGCCCTGCCCTCGCCGCCATCTGCACACCTTGCCGCTCACCCCAGCCCACCAACGGCGTCAACTCCTTTCTCACTCATCACCTATTGTCCTCGGCCACCCTTCAAAACAAAAACCTACTCGACCAACCAAGACAGGTGCCAACTGAAACCAGACCAGGCCCAGCCAGATCAGACACCCCCCCCCTTCCAACCCCAGAAGAGAAGCCATGACGGTGATGTCCACGCCCGCAGCATAGCCACACCACATACCACCCCCCATCTCATCTCGATATCTGACTGTCCGGACCTCAACGAGGAATAAAAACCTGGCCGCTCTCGCTAGCTCCCTTTGCTCCTGGCCATTGTCGTCTTCCTGTCCTCGTCCTCGTCCTCGTCCTTGTCCTGCTGTATCGTTTCGTCTTTTTTCCTTCTTCCAACTTCTCATCTTCGTCCTTGCCAGCGACTGGAGGACTGAATGTCGGAATACGAAAGAATGGCCCCCGTCGGAAGCTCCTCATCTGGCAGCTTCTCCTTGAAGCTGCTGGCCTCGTACGCGCTCGACTGGATTGTGTTGGTTGCCATCACCGTCGCCGGCGGCTTCTTGGGTCGCGTTGAGCCTAATAAACGTCCTTTTGCGCTGGATGATCCGAATATCTCGTGAGTGCCCTTTTTCGAGAGCGCCTTTTCTTTCTTTCTTTTTTTTTCTTTTCCTTCCTCTTTTTTTTTTCTCTCTTTTTTCCTCTTGGATTTCGCCGTCGGCACGTCATGGTCAAGTTGATCATCATGTGAAAATGACGACCCTCGTCTGAGTCCCGAATTCCGACTACCGAATCCCGAGAACCGAATCCTCTCGCACGAATGGGCGCGACATTCTGTTTCGCTGACTTGTGCATTTCAATAAACACAGCTTTCCTTTTACTGAAGACGAAACTGTCCCATCCTGGCTCCTCGTCGTCCTATGCTCACTGTTCCCCGTCGTCGCCATCTTCATTGTTTCATTGATCCTCATTCCTGGAAACACCGTTCCCAAGAACACCTCGCCCGCCTACATATGGAAGCGCAAGCTCTGGGAGCTCCATGTCGGTTGGCTGGGTCTCCTCATGGCCGTGGGCTCTGCCTTCTTTTTCGTCAGTGGCATCAAGAACATGTGCGGCAAGCCTCGGCCCGATCTGCTGTCGCGATGCGAACCCGACCTCGCCAATGCCGCCAGCTACGTGGTCGGCGGCATGAACGGATCGCGCCTCTACTCGGGCGACATCTGCAAGCAAACTGACTCGCACAAGCTCGATGACGGCTTCCGCAGCTACCCCAGTGGTCACTCGGCTGCTTCCGCCGCCGGCCTCATTTACCTGTCCCTGTTTTTGGCGAGCAAGTTCTCCGTGACGCTGCCGTTTGTGGTGCCGTCCGCCAACGGTCCCCTGGATGACTCCAAGCACGTGGCTTTCCCCTCGCGTATGGGCACCAATGCTTTCCCGTCTTGTACTGCTTCGTCTGCTGCCGATACTGCTGCTAGTGCCGCCGCCGGCGCTGGTGGTGACGCCTACGAACCCAGCAAGTCCGGCATCGCCCGCCGCGGCGCCAAGTATAATTCCCGGCTTCAATCGCTTCGACGACAGGCCGCTGCGCCTCCCATCTACCTCCTCGCCATCACCCTCGCTCCCTTCTGCCTGGCCATCTTCATCGCCGCCTCTCGCTGGTTTGACTTCCGCCACCACGGCTTCGACATCCTCTTTGGGTTCCTCATTGGCACCATCACCGCCATCTACAGCTTCCGATACTACCACCTGCCCATCATGGCCGGCGCAGGCTGGGCCTGGGGTCCCCGCAGCAACGACCGCGCCTTCTGGGCCGGCGTGGGCCGTCTGGGCTACGCCGGCGACAACTCGGACGAGGACCCTCACGAGCAGCGTCTGCACAACGACCACCCCGCTGACCTCGGCGAGTCGGGCGACGTGGATGTGCGTGGCGCGAAGGTCGGTTCTTCTAATGGCGCTGGGGGTGCCGCTCTCCGCAGCAACAACCACCACCCGGGCTATCAGTTTCAGGACGTAGAGCTCGAGAGAATGAATGGACAACGACCCGGCGAAGTCCCAACCTATGGACAGGTCCAGTGAGGGGATTCCCTCGACGCAACCAACGACTCAACGACCATGAAAAAAAAAATGAAAACACGAAATGAACATGAATGAATACAAAAGAGTATATAATCCTAAGCTCCTTTTGCAACAAATTGTTTTCACGACTACCTCAACACCATATCACGACCATCACGGGGCACACACCACGACATCTTCCCACACTCTCTACCAATGCCTCTCACGGGGACCGAATGATTCTTACGGGAAAATATAATAACGTGTTATGACTATTTTTTTGTCAATAACGTGGCGTGCCACTCGATTCCTCCACACCAGAAGACGTTTCCACTCTGGTGCATAACAGAGGTTCAAGGAGCAATCCAGCTAACGACTGGGCTGTATTCACCAATTCAGATGACCAAACCGGTCCATGTAAGAGAAGGACAGGACAGCAAAAAAGGGGGGTTTTCTCTTAAAAAAAAAAGGGACACATGAGGAGTTTTTGTTTTTGTTTATTTTTTTTTCTGTCTCTAAGGTTTTTGCTTCGGGTGGGCTTTGTGTATTGGAGGGCTTTGTGTATTGGTTTTTTGTGTGGGCTGGGACAAGTCAGGTGAGGTTTTTTGAATTGTTTTTTTTTTTCTGTATTAGATACCAATAGCGTGGATGTGGTGATAGCGATATGTACTGTTCTTGGGTGGGCTGTGTGTCATGCTAGTGAGTGAGTGAGTGTGTGTGTGTGTGTGGTGTGTGTGTGTGTGGTGCTGTGAGAGTCTATCCGCGAGGGGGCAGTTTTCAGACGAGGAGGAAGAAAAGATGCGAGACAAGAGAAAAAAAAAACAAAGAAAACAAAAACCAGAATTTATGAACCAGGATTGAAGGTATTCTATGTGGTAAGACGGGCATAAATTATACATGCATAAATATAAAAAGATACAAGATAAAAAGTATAATCATAGAATATAGAACTAAAGAAATATAAAACTATGTTCTATATTTATAAAACAGAAAAAGATTTGTCTCTTTTTTTTTAAAAAAGAAAAAGAGAGAGAAGAAAAAGAAAGCAGAATAAAAAAATAGAATTAAATAAAAATAAGTAGTTAATTAAAGAGTAAAATAAATAAAGAGTAAAATTAAAGGAACAATGATTATCAGTTTTATAAAAAGAGAAAATGACCTCTAATTACAGTATATTGAAAGACATACATATGTAGATGGTGGATAATATAAGATGGTGGATAACCAGAGGGCGCAGGGCATAATCACAAACATTCATGTCGAGAAAAGTATAGCAAAAAACCTCATAAGATACTCCATTTCTGCTTGACAGCACACTTCCTGATAATACCCGCAGCATCTGATGTAGCAGGTCTCCAGTCGAGGAGGACCCCTTGCCGGTCGAAACCCCTCTGGGATGACCACGCCATCTAGACGCACATTGGCCCAGCCGCGGCATCCTCGTTCGAAACAGGCACATACGTACCACATATGCCATCAGGTATAGAGGAAAACGAACCCGCGAGGATAGCCTCAATTTACTCATGTTATGGACCGCACGTCACGCATTACAGTCACAGGGTTGCCAAGAATGTGCTTGCCAAGTAGGAACAAGAACAAGAAGAGGAACGGGAGGAACAGGAGGGAAACGAAGAAGAAGAAGAAGAAGAAGAAGAAGAAATTTAATTCTATGACGCTTGCACTCGAAAAGACATGGCTAGGATGCCTTTCCGTGCATTCTGACTCGTGGTTCGGGCCCCCTTCCTGCTCGTGTTGTGTATTTTTCCGTCCGTGTTTGGTACCCAACGCCCAGATGCAATTGATGGAGAGTGTAGGAGTAAGAAGATAAAGGAAAAGGGAATACGAAAAAAAAAAAAGAGAATAAAAAACAAAGGCGAAAAAAAAAGAAATACAAAGAGAAAAGGGGACATTTGGTGTTGCATGCGCCGACTGGGATATCCCTTGTTGTCCTTTTCAGAGAAAGAAGAGGAAGCTAAACAGGAGAGTGAGTATATGGAATTGGCCTTGAGGACGCAAAGCATAACATGCCAGGTATGTGCACTTTTGCGCCCACCCCTCAAACGGCAAGTAGTCCGCCTCTCCCATCGACAGTCTCGAGCTCCAAATCCTCGTCTTCCTCATCCTCGTCCTCGAGATCCTCCTCGTGAAAGCCCGTGTCAATCTCTAGCTTTCTCAGCCTCCGCCGCATCTCGTCCCGCTTCATATTCTGCCACCGAACCAGCGCCGCCGAGGCATGGACCTTGAATCCGTACACGCGGGGGACGTAGCGCTCCGCGCTCTTGGAGGGGATCAGAGTGGGGTAGACCTGGAATATGATGTTGTGGAAGGATGTGCCAAAGTAGGCGCCGTCAATGGTGGCGTGCCGCGACGATTTGGGGTTGTACGTGTCCTCGCACCGCCCGCAGTACAGTTTGACGGGCTTCATGTTGGGAATGTCGCTGAGGCCCATGGGGAGGAGCGGGTGTGAGTGGCAGTTTACACGGGGGCATTTGCCGAATTCTGCCTTTTTGTACTTTTCAAGCTGGTGTGTTTGTTCGCCGAGTCAGTTTTGCAGTGAGGTCTGTCGAAGGGGAGAACGGACAATGAAAGAGAGCGACTGAAAAGGAGAAGGAGGGAAGACTGGCAGGACAAGACGAGGAGAAAAAACTCAACAGAGACAAAGACCAGGACCAAAAGGAAAAAAAGAAAGAAAAACCCCATACAAAAGATAACTCACCATCTTGCCCAATCCCCTCGTCGTAACAATATATCGTGCATGCACCAGCCCGTATAAATGCCGAGCCGACTTCTCAATCGTCTCTCTCATCTCGTCGTCGCAATCCAGATCAAACACGTCCGTGACCAAGTCCAACGCATACTGATAATACTGGACTTCTGTATTCAAGCCCGTCAGATTGAACCGGTCGTTGAGGTACTCTTCGTCAATTTCGCAAAAGTACTCGTTTCCGCGGGACGAAATGAACTGACGCACAATGATGGAATGTTAGCTACATCGCAGCCTTTGTCTGGCGTCGTGTGAATCTTTGATTTTTTTCCCCTTTTGTCCCTTCCTTTTTTCGACAATGATAGCAAGACAAGACCACGGGAAGAAAGATGCTAGAGAACAAGGCCAATGCCGCGGCGTCTTTGCTGTGCGCAAAACGTACCCAGTCTCGCCAATAGCTCGTATAGTCGCTATCGGACTCGCTGACGAAGTCGTCCATCGTTGCGAAAGGACTTTGGACGGTCGCGACAGCGCTGCGCTGATCAAGAAGGCGGTGTTGAGGATGCTGACTGTGGCCGGCGCTGGGTGAGATGTGGTTGATGGTGGGGATGGTGATGGTGATGGCAATGGCGATGGTGGTGGGCCGTGGTGGTGGTGGTTTCCGACGAACATGGCACTCGCGCCTCAGGGTGTGTGGCTGGCGGTTGGTGGCTGGTGGCTGGTGGCACCGGTGGAGACGAGGTATCCAGATGTGATGTTGTGCCTCACAACTCGCAGCGATGATCTACTGATTGCACCAAGCAGACACTGATCATACAATGTATTCCATGTGCTTCTAACAATCCAAATAATATGGCGTGAGCAGTAGAGCCTGGCAGAAACCCCCAGCAAGCACGTCTATTCCATATCCTCTGCGGCGCGATGGCTTCAGAATGCCAGGCCAGAGAAACGCCGCCACAAGAATTAGCTACAAGCGCCGCGGCGAGAGATGGTTCCATGGTATTTTGAGGAACCCTCGCCAACGGTTCGCTACCAGTGGTGCCGAAAACTGCCAAACGGTGGCCGCTGCCGCAGTGAAGGCACTAATTGTAATTGAACAGAATCACACCACAGGCAGTAGAGCGCAGCCGACGCGACGTTGTGTTTCTGGAGAACAAAAAAAAGAGGCTTCATCTAAAGTTTCTTTGTGATGTGCAGCGCCACGTCACGTGCGCCGGAATCGGTGGCGCACAGACCAAAAGTTTAATGCATTTTTCATTTTACGCGCCGGTCGCGTCTCAAACGCGTCTCAACACGCTTTAACTCCTGCCAGGGCGGCTAGAACCAACTTCTTAATACGCACTTGCCCTGGCTAGCATATCGTCCATTTTCCATTGTCCATGCTTCATCGTCAATGCTCCATCATCAGCTTCCTACTTTGCTCTTGCTACCTCGTTGCTTCCCACGCTGTTCACTACTCTGACAACAAGCCTGCTCCCTAGCAACACCACCTCATTGTCATCCGGGAAAGCACAGTCCACCATTATGTCCCGCTCTCTTCGTCTAGGAAAGAGGACGCGCAGTCATGAAGATACAGCATGTAAGTTCAGTGACTGAGCTATTCGGCACTCGCTACCGCCTGTCTAGACTCTCCGCATGCAGCTCCAAGATCCTCCGTTTTTGCTGACCACGCCTCAGTCATTGCCGAAACTCCCACCAAAAGAGTTCGTCACCGCAACGTATACCTCCTCGACAATGATCATGATGAAGAGAACCAAGATCCCCAAAGCACACCAGACGTTCATGATGCCGTCAAGCTTGAGGTGGAAGCGCTGCAGGAGGCTCCTGTAAAGAGACAAAGGTCCGCGTCACAGACATCGACCAAGAAGAATCCCGTGACTCCTTCGACGCCTCGACACCGAGATGCTTTGACCGGCTACCCAACTACGCCTCGCCATGCTGTCATGTCCGCTGGAAAGCTGTTCAAGCGGCTGACCCCCAATTCTCCGCTGTCGCCGTCTACCATTCAAACTGTCTACCATTCTGCCCGACAGCTGTTTGCCCGTGGTGCAGAGCCAGGTCAACTTATCGGCAGGGAGTTGGAGCGCGAACAGCTGGGCAAATTCATGGCTCGCTGCACATCGTCCTCACCACCCAGCGGCGGTTGTCTGTATGTCAGCGGTGCACCGGGAACTGGTAAAAGCGCCATGGTCACAGAAATGACTCGGAACTTTTCCCAACAGCACGACGGCATGATGACCAGTGCTTACATCAACTGCATGAGCATCAAGTCCTCCAAGGACTTGTATGTCACCTTGCTCACCGCTCTCGGCGAAGATGGTAACACCTCGGAGACCGAAGCCGTCTCCAATCTTCAGCAGGCATTCTGTCCCAAGTCACAACAGTCATCAACGGTCTATCTGATCACGCTGGACGAAATTGACCACATTCTGACTCTGGGACTCGAGAGTTTGTACAGAGTCTTTGAGTGGTCGCTGCAGAAAAATTCTCGTCTGATTCTCATCGGTATTGCCAACGCTCTGGATTTGACGGATCGGTTCCTCCCTCGGCTCAAGTCAAAGAACATGAAACCAGATTTGCTTCCGTTTTTGCCGTATACGGCTGCTCAGATCAAAGAAATTATCACGACTAGGCTCAAGCTTTTGATGCCCGAGGGCGGCAAGGAGGGATACGTGCCGTTCATACATCCTGCGGCCATTGAGCTTTGCTCACGAAAAGTTTCGAGTCAGACGGGAGATCTTCGCAAGGCGTTCGAGATTTGCCGTCGGGCACTGGATTTGATTGAGTCGGAGACGAGATCGAAGCATGAACAGGAGGCGAGGGAAAAGCTTCTGCAAATGACACCATCCAAAAGACCTCTTGGCGAGAATGTGAATGGAGTGGCTGGTGCGGCGGCGTCAGGACGATGTGTTTTGCAGGTAGTGGCCACCTCTTTGAAGAGCTTGACGCCAGAAACAGCGCCTCGCGCATCCATCGGTCACCTCAACAAGATCACCGCTGCCGCTTTCAGCAACGGCACGAATCAACGACTCAAGACGCTCAACCTTCAGCAAAAGGTTGCCCTCTGTGCACTGGTGGCCTACGAGAACAAAACCAGAGCATCGGTCAAGGCCTCGAATACACCCTGCAGTACTCCCTCGAAGACTCAGTCCCTGGCCCCGACGATCAAGGCCCTGTTCGACACATACTGTCAGCTGTGTACGCGAGACTCACTACTCCATCCCCTGTCGAGCTCTGAATTTCGAGAGGTTGTCGGTAGTCTGGAGACCCTCGGACTGGTCGCCGCTGTGGAGGGCAAAGCTGGTAGCTTTAGCGTGGCCCAGACGCCCAGCAAACGTGGCCGAAAGGCTGCTTCTGGCGGCACCGGGGACGAGAAGCGAATCGCTAGTTGTGTAGGAGAAAAGGAGATTGATTCTGTGGCGGATGGTCCAGGTGCGGGGATATTGGCGAGTATTCTGTCTGGCGAAGCATTGGATTAATTAATAATGACGGCAAAGTGTGCAGCAGTACTATTGGGCAACGATGCAATTATGTTTGCATGACTTGTGGCGTTTGGCTAGTATTTGGCGTTGGTTTTTTGTTTCGTTTTTTGTCTTTTTTACTTGGAAGTCTGGGCACATAACATGGCATAGGGCGCAAATGGTATTGATGGAAAGAGGTACAGCATGGCAGCGGGCGCACCAAACCTCCATTTTTGTTTTACGGTCATGGGCCCGCGATGATACCCAACTGCGGAATAGAAAGGTGTTTTTCTCGAATCCTGTGCTTTGTTTGTGAAATGGCGTAGTCACTTTTTTGACCTCATGTGTTGACTCTGGTGGGTGCATAAATTGAATCCCATGAACAGCAAGGGAACTACCATGGCGAGTGGGTGAAAGGAAAAGGGAAGGGGGGTTGTGTAAGAGATAGTGAATCGGGAATTGGTTTGTAGTACATGCTGTCTAGTATGATTTATGAATGCGAAGCATAACTATAACGTTGGCCATGACCTTGCCACAACCTCACCATAACGTTGACCACAAGCACAAGCACAGCACAGCACAGCACAGCACAGCTCAGTACAAGCACAGCACAAGCACAGCACAGCACAGCTCAGTACAAGCTCAGCACAAGAACAAGCACAAGCACAAGCACAACAATCGCCCTAAAACGCAAATGCCAAACTCTGTCCACACCGCTCTGCTCATTCATCCATTCGCCGTCCCCATCCCGTGGTCGACGCACCGACAAGCAGTCTTCCAGCCAAGCATTATCCCACCAAGCTAGGTATGTTCTTTCCAGTGTTTACTTGTCAGTATGAAACGAGATGACTTGACTCCTACTGCTGGGGGCATAGGCTGCAGTGTTTGGGGTATATAGAGTGGGGGATTGGAAAGGGGGGCAGGTGGGAATGGGGTGTTGTGGAGGAATCGGAGGGGGAGGAAATGGAAAGATAATTGCACAAGTAAAGAAAGAAGGGGAGACAAAAAAAGAAAAGAAAACAGAAAAAAAAAAGATAAATTGGTCATGGTGGTGGTTTTCATGTGGCTTTCTTCTGCTGGGTATTCATGTGTAGAGTAGATACATAGATCGTTACAACCGAGATGTGTCCCTTTTCTTTCCTCTTTTTATTCTATTTTGTATGATTTCATTGTACGCCGTATCTCGGTAGTGTATGAGACATTGTGGAGACTGTTGCACCTGCTCTCATGTCTCTAATGTCCAGTGAATATGCGATGATGGTGGGCTGTCTAGTTTCGGCCGCGACCTCCGCGAGTCGCAGGTCGCCGAGAACTGGGCTTGTCGGGCACGACGTTGAGACCCCGGACGCCGCGCAGGCCCATCTTGCCCACGGTGCTTTTCTGGATGGGGGGTGTTTCGGGGCAGCCTAGCCCGTCGCGGGCGTAAATGTTGGCTTGCTTGACGAGCTCGTCCCTGTCCCAGCGCAGGCCCTTGAGGTGATTGTTGTAGTACCCTAACCATGCCTTGTATATTTGCGCCTTGTCCTCTTCAGAGATTGTCTCCAGAATGCGATCCATTTCTTCGGCGGGGTACATGTCGGCCTTGTGGGGAATAAAGCTGATTTGTTTCAGAGTCCATTGGGGGAAGAACGACTCGGCCTCGCTGATGAGGAAGATGCCTTTGCCTTGGGCGTCAGCACGGGCCGTGCGACCAAGGCGGTGGATGTAGCTTTGCTTCTCGGAGGGGATGCCGATTTGAAAGACGGTCGTGACACCGGGAAAGTCCATTCCTCGGGCGATGACATCGGTGGCACAGAGAATGGCAGACGAGGCCACGCGGTAGTCATTGGTGATTCTCGTGCGCTTACTCTGGGTCAACCTGCTGTGAAGTGTAGACACAGGAGGCAATCCCGGAATCATGGACAGAATGTGGCCGTACAGCCCGGCCGCTGCCGCCGTGGGGGCAAAGACAATGGCTTTGAAGCTGCCTCCTTGCTGCTGCAGAGCAGTCGCTTCTTCTCGGATGGCCCCAACCATGCCTGCTGCGACAGACGAGAACGTGGGCACTTTGATGAGGAGCTGCGGAACGCGCTCATGCGTGTTGGCTTCCCCCTCGGGTATGGTGGAAATGAACTTGTATCCGGGCGATAGCACCAGACCAGCTACTTGGTTGACGTGCTGTGCGATTGTGGCAGAGAACAACATGCCCTGTCTGTTCACCTGCTGCCGGTTGGGTAGCTTGCCGACAATCTCTCGAAGAGAGGGCATGAATCCCATGTCGAGTAGCCGGTCCGCTTCGTCGAGAACAAGAGTATCCAGCTGTCGAAAGGCATACAAGATATCTTCATTCGACATGTGGTCAATGAGTCGACCAGGCGTGGCAATGAGTATGTCGCACCCAGACAGGATGAGCTTCTCTTCCTTGTCCTTGTTGGTTCCGCCGATGGCGGTGCGGACGCGGTATTTGGGCATTCTCTGAAGTAGACTGGTGGCTTCCTGCGCAATCTGCAGGGCCAGTTCTCGTGTGGGCGAGATGACCAGCAGTGAGATGGTTGAACCAGCTGGTCGCTTTTGCGTAATCATGGTCTGAAGAGCCGGGAGCAGAAAAGCAACGGTTTTCCCCGTTCCCGTCCTGGCCTGCACCAAGCAATCTTGTCTGTTTGGCGGCAGCAGCTCCCAGAGAGTGGCAGCCTGAACAGGCATCATGTGGTCAAATTTCAAGTCATCAGTGATGGCTTGGATGAGTAAAGGATGAACAAGATTCTGGCCGGCGAGTTGCGCGAATCGCGGAGTATCGAGAGGAACGTCCTCGGTCAGTGCAGGCTTCGAGTCGTTTGCGGACGGCGCGTCATCCACGTCCATCGCAGACGACGAGTGGTGAGCGGTTGAAGGTGAAAAGTGAGGTCTCCCTCCAGCACCACCTGGGCCAGACCTCTGCCCACGGCGCCGTCGAAAGCCATTGCGATGGCCTCTTGGCTTGTCACTCATGATGAGTGCTTTGAACGGGAGAAGAAGCTGGTTCTTCTTTTCTTCTGGGTGTCTGATGTGTCGGCAAAGTTGAGACCTGAGATCAGATTCTGTTAGACTTGAGATCAGATTCTGTTCGAATTGAGGCTTTTTTATTTTCTTTTTTCGTTTTTTTTTCTTTTCCTTCCCTGTCAAAGGCGATGATGGATCGTGGAAGACGGATGGACGTCGACGACAAACTAGTTTTGGTGACCCACTGAAAGAAAGCAAAGCTAGCTCATCCTCATCTGCTTGGCAAATTGGCAGCCAAGATTTCCGCGGGAACGCCTGGCTTGGTAGGCAACAGGCAACGAATCAGGATGGAATCCAGATTCTCGATTCCTCTTGTTTTTTTTATTTTTCCCTGTTTTTGCATTTTGCATTTTCATTTTTTCCCTGTATTTTTCACGCATGAAACCTCGTGGCCGCTGCACGCCAGATACAGGCATCGACTAGGCAAGTACCTGGGTACCCAACATAGTGGGTTGCACCTGCCAACGTGGATTTGAAATTTCAACTGGCTGCTTGCTGATCCACTTCCCTATAAATCGGCCACCGCCTCTGCCTAGCCTCGCCTCGCCTCGCCTCGCCTCGCCTCCGACGAGAGACGATGGTGAATTCTGGTGTTTAATATGCCCGGCTGGCTACTGGTGGCTGCCAATGGCCTACGTCGCACTGCATCTACCTCGTGCATCATATGATTCATGGTGGCTCGGCACTGAGCAGCGGACTTCCAAGCGCATAGCGATAGTACATTCCAACGGCATGGGCATAGCACTGAGGCACGACCGACGAGAAAATCGTGTCCTCTTCTTGACGCGCGTCAACAAAAGGCGACCAGTCTGATGGACCAGAACGGAAACCAGGCCGACGCTGGCATCGAGCATCAGTCCGCAATGGATCATCAAGGTTTGGCCGCGGCCGACGGTCCAACCGTCAACGGTCAACGGTCAGCGGCAATTGCCCATTCAAGCCATCCAAGCCATCCGAGCCGCGCGCGTTCCACCGTCTGATTGTATTGGGCGGAACTGGGTTTCGTGAAGAAACAGACAAAACGACCCATGGACATGTTTGTCCACGGCATGGAAAAGGGTGGAAAGTCTTGGCGGCACGACGGCCCGCGCATGTCTCCAAGGCCGTCCATCTGTCCCTGATTGCCCGCAGGTGTGATGGCTGATGAGAAAGAAGGGGTCGAGAGGCGATGGTGCCCGTCTGACCTGATGCACCGGGGCTGGATCTGGCCATCTGCCCGACATGATGATGCATGTGGCCTCGAATAATTGTTTACCACCGATTCTCCTTCTCCCCCTTGCTCGCCCCCACCCGCTTAACCACCCCCCTCCCCTGGCTCCCCTGGCTCCCCTCTTCCCCCTACTCGTATTATGGATCCCCAGCCAGCCAGCCGTCTGCTTTCCCCACTTTGCCAAGCTGTCTGATCTCGCCAGGCCGATTCAATATTCAACGAGTTCGATGTTGCATCTCCTGCTCTCTCCATCTCCATCTCTCTTTCTCTGTGTCTTATGTTGCCACTGCTAATTGTTCTTCCGCAACCAACATCTGCATCTCATAGCCACCACGACACTCCTCATCCAGACGAATTAATTGCCTGCCTTCAGTGCTGCATCCTTGACAGCAAAGGACAAAGGAGCCTTGCTTTCGCGCCTGGCCCGCGGCCCTCCACAAGAGCTCGTCTCATGCCAGATCCCGTCGTCCACGACGCAGCCCGCGGCAGACTGTCGACATCGTCGTTGCCCTCCCCTTCGCCGCGCTCTTCGGCCGCGGAGGGGTCTCCAGCCGTCAGTGCAGATGTCGCCTCCACGTCCGACAATGATCATGCCGACGAGCCTGCTGCTGCTGCTGCTTCCGCCGCCGCCGCTTCTGTAAAGTCATCGTCGGCTGTGGCCACGCGGCCGAGCTTGCTGTCGCGGCTGAGCTTGCCCCTGCAGCTCCAGTTGCCTCTGCGAAGCAGAAATCGAAGCCTCGCCGACTTTCACATACGCTGTGACGAACCACACAAGAAATACACCGCCGGCGACTCGGTTCGTGGCGCCGTCGTTCTCGCCGTCATTAAACCACTTCGCATAACCCACCTCGTCGTCGCTTTGCATGGCTACGTTCGCGTCCTCAAAGAGCCCACGTCTGTTTCCAAGGCGCAGAACGTTACCATATTACCTCCGCCGGGAAGCTCTTGTCGACCACAATATCAAGGCAGTGGGGTGACGAGTCTGTTTCAAGATGAGCAAGTGTTGAGCGGTGAGGGAAGAATCGAATGTGGTAAATATGAATTCGGGTTTGATCTGGTATTTCCGGACAAATGGTTACCCAGTAGTATCGACGTAGGTTGATTGGATTTTATTTTCTTTTATTTTCTCTGCTGAAAGACACTGACTCGGAACCATCAGTTTGAACGAGGGTCAATCTCGTACATGATTACAGCCACGTTGACCAGGCCCGTGTCGATGGCGCCAACGTCGACCTGTGAAAGAAAAGTCACTCTCCTTCAACAAATCGACGTTGGATTACTTTTGCCACCTCGGCCGAGGACCATCTTCTTGGAACCAATCTCAAAACGCACACGGAGAAAGAAGTCTACGTTGATCGACAAGCCATCTGGGGTGGTCACGCAGGAAATCAATGATTTGGCATCAGAAGCCGGTTCTTCCATCATTACTGAGGATTCCGTTCGGGGTGAAACGAGCAATGTTGCAATAAGTGAAGGCCGCGTAGGTTCTATCGCGAGCGACATACATAGCGAGATGAGCGCAGAGAGCGTCCGCAGTGCGAGCACAGCCAGTAGAGTCGTCGACTTTGCGCCCATGTCGCACGTTGGCTCGACCTTGACGTCTGCGGCCAAGCAACAAGTTGTGGATGACAAGACCATCACGGCAACCATTGAGCTTCTCAAGGGCGGATGTCTACCAGGAGAGACGGTGACGGTGCGCGTGACAGTGCAACACATCAAGAGGGTCAAGAGCATGACTGGCGTCATCGTGACCCTCTTTCGACAGTCGAAAATCAACACAAATCCCCCAGCATCCTTGACAAACGAGGTCCCTCGGCCAGGAAAGCGTTTAACCAAACAAGACCCGTTGTCTCCAAGATCTCGGACCGTCATAGGAGGGTTGTCGCTGTGCTCGTCGAGCTCCACCAGCGTCTTCCGCAAAGACTTGGACCAGAATGCAGCACCGCTCATCATCGATCCAGCAACGCTGCAAGCGTCGGTTACTGTGTCTGTGAGGATTCCCGACGACGCTTTTCCGACCATCAAAGGCATACCAGGCGACATGATTAGCTTCAAGTATCAAGCCGAAGTCATCGTTGACCTCGGAGGCAGACTAACGACGCAGCTAAATGGTTCATCTTCGGCGTCCCGACTCGGCACGCCGGGAGGTAGCAGTGCCGACCATAATCATACGTCCTCTTTCGGTCATCCAAGAGGATCAAATATTGCTGATACTTCCCAGGTCAGAGGACAGAAAGGTGTTATATCAGTGTCTTTGGAAACTGTGGTCGGCACTACTGATTGCTCAAGCCTGCGTCATACTCCGAAACCGACTACGGTCAGGTCACAAACCAATTGTATCGCCGAGGTGGATGAGGAGGATGAGGAGGAGCATCATCATCCTCATCAGCAGCAGCAGCACAGGACAAATGAGGAGCACGACGACAATGACGATGCACATGCCGACAATGGAGACATTATACGGCCTGATACACTATCTCGCAACGGGGCTCCGGCCTATGGCTCTAGGCTTTCGAATGGGCATTCCCGTATCTCACCACGTGACAGTCACCTCAACTACACCATACCTCCTCCACATCCGGCAGACAATCGACAACTCCATTGGGCGGCGTCAACGGGAGCGTCGAGTACCAACAGCCAGCGCCAGCGCCACCGCCACCGCCAACATCAGCAACATCATCATCCCCCCCCTTCTCATGCGGCCCCTTCCTACGTACCCTCACCTCAAGTGCCTAGTGAGACCACCATGACAGAAAAGGAAAGAATACGACAGGCTGAAACGAGGCTCCTTCCCAGTCAGCCTCCGGCAGGACCGTCGACCCAAGCAGACGAGGATGACATCTATGACGCCGAGGATACTTTTAGGACAACGACGAGTGAGCCAGTGGTCCCTTCGTTGGACTCAGTCCAGGCAGGGCCATCGGCGCCGCCAGCAGAGGACGTGGTTGATGCCGGCCTCTCTACCGGGAACTCCACCGAGGACAAACAGGAACTGGAGCGTCAAAGACTGATGGCGGAAGCCAGCGCTCCGCCTGAGTTCCCAGAAGATATGATGGCACAGCCCAGCTCTCATGCATCAGCACCATCATCAGGTCCTCCGCCTGTGATCGAACCAACGGCGCCTGATCTGAACGACGATGGGGAAGTAGCCGACAGCTATCCGGGGTATGGTGTAGAAGCAGGCTTATCCAGGGCGAGCGGCTCAGAACAGCTGCCTGCCTATCAGAGATGAAGCCAAGCACCTGCATCGCTCATTCAGCAGAATTATTTTTTTTTCTTTCTCCCTTTTGGCACTGCGCAGATTTGTGTGCGCGGGTATCTGGTTTTCAAGAGGTCTCGGTATTCACGAATGAGACCGTTTTACAGGGAGTCAAGATTTACGAGTAAAATGATGTTACGGTTTTTTTGTTTTCCATCTTATTTCTTTTTCTGGGCACGAGCGGCTCAAGGGAAAAAATGAGGGGAGCTAGATCTGGTTTTAAGACCACATAACGGCGTTGAGCGAATATTGTGTTTTTTTTTTCTCAATTTACTTCATTTCACCTTTCAATCTTTTAGTCTCTTGTTTCTCGTAAAGGCGAAGGGATACCCACACCCTAGACCCTAAGTAACGAACATGGAATCTCATCCAAGGCACAACGTGCCTATAGATTCACACCAGGCATGACGATGAACAAACAGCAGAAATAAAAGCCAATCAAAGGCCTACCGTCTAGGGTATAAAAGACCAAATATCTCATTGACCGCGTGATCTGTTTTCGTTTCGTATTCGTTGAGAGTGTTGCTTCCGAGAGGTTCTTATAGTGCTGTCGTGCTGTCTTATGGGTTGCGTTGTGGTGCGAAGACTCCGTTTTGCGTGGTTATCTTGGGGGATACCTTAATGAGGATGACCGGTTGGAGACAATAATAAGATATAAGGAAAAGAGAATAGGAGCGAAAAGAATGAAGAGAAAACAAAAAATGTAAAGAAAAGAAGCAGATATATAAATCTATACACCTATATACATAAACTATACTTGTAATACTTGATTCACACATCATGCCCTCCCTCCCACTTCCCCTCCCGCACCGCCTGCCGAATATTCACCCAGTACTTCAACCGCACGGCCTCCCTCCGCGCCGTCTCCCAATCCTCCTCCGCAAACGCCCGGCCCAGAACGCGCTCACTCTCGGCGATGCGCTCGTCATTCTGGAGCGTCAGCTCGTGCAGGTCCTCCGCCGAGCGGGCGTCCTCGACCTGTTCGTGCGCATCCATCACCAGGGACAGCAGGCGCGCTTCGTCTACGCCGTCCTGTCCGTCCAGGGTGGCGGATTCGTCGTTTGAGGGGGAGCAGCCGTGCTGGGAGAGGAGGTATTCGGCGCGGAGGAGGGGGTCGAGGAGGGTGCGGTAGGCTTGGTTGATGGTGGAGGAGAGGAGTTGGGGGTCGGGGTCGGAGGGTGTGGGTGGTTGGTGTTGCTGCTTGTCGGGGTGGTGTTTTGCTTGGAGGGCGAGGTATTCGCTTCGGAGGGCGCGGGGGTCGAGCTGGAAGGGGCCGTGGGGGGGAGGCCCGTGGGGGAGGGAGCGGGGGAAGAAGGTGTAGTAGGAGGGGGTTTGTTGGTGTTGGTGATGGTGATGTGGTTGTTGTCGCTTCTGTTGGTCTTGTTCTTGGTGCCGTGGTGGCTCCTGATGCGGTTGTGCTTTTTGGGAATAAAGACGCCGCGGAGTAGTTGTGCTTGCCGTGCCGGTTATGCTGACGAAGGAGGTGGTGCCTTGCAGAGACGGAACCATTCGGTGGTGGTGATGTGTGTGCGTCGCAACGGCGGAAATGGCGCGGCAGAGAGCGCGCATTGTGTGTGTTTTTTTTTTTGTTTTTTTCTCGTCCCTTATATCAGATGAGGTTTCGTGATGTCTTGTAGTGTGAGGGTTTGTTCACGGGAGGAGGAGCTGAGGATCACAGCCGTGGTGGTCGCAGTGATGGTCGCCGTCGTGGGATTGGAGCGCAAGAAGTGGTCGTGGATGGATGATGACGCCGAGTTTTTTTTTTTTTTTTCTTTATTTCTTTATTTGATTTTATTTCCGACTATGGCCATCATTGGTGGACTGGCCTGCGGGTGCGGGTGCGGGTGCGGAGGCGCCCCACCTATTTGCTTTTCCAGCATAAATTACCGCGTTGGGCTAGCCTCGCCGCGCGCACGAGCCCCACCATGTTTCCTCGTGGCCGTTGTTGAGTGACTCGAGTCGTTTCGTCCACACAGAGCTGGTCTTTTACTTTTTCATCTTTAAATACACAACACCTGATATAAAAGATACAGAGAGACAGAACGAGTCTTGTTTATTTATGCGCTGTCGTCTCGTTTGTTCTTCATAGCGATTGGCATGTCTTTCTGACGAGCACCAGACTCCGAGCAGAGCAGAGCAGAGCACAACACAATGGTCAAGCTGTTTGACGCGGCCGAAGGTATGTTGTCCATGTCCGTCTTGAGCAGATTGGATTGGCAAAGGATGCCATATTCTACTTCATTTCATTCCGATTCGTTCCACATCTATTTTTCAACTCCACCCCTTTGCCTTCGGATATTGTCATGCAAGAAACGTCCTCTACAGTCCAGACTCCAGACCTCTCCTTGTCTCACTACTCACACATGCTAGTCGCAAAGCACAACACTCCCGAGAGCTGCTGGGTCATTCTTTACGGCCAAGTCTACGACGTGACCGACTTCTTGACCTCGCACCCTGGCGGGCCCAACATTATCCTCAAGCTCGCGGGGGGAGACGCCACCGAGGACTACGACCCCGTTCATCCGCCGGGCACGCTGGAGGAGAACCTCAAGCCCGAGGCGCGGCTGGGTGCGGTCCGTTCCGAGACGTTCAGCAAGCCGGAATCATGTACAGCAGCCTCTGCGAAGTCGTCCGAGGGGACATTGGAGGCGACAGCAGAGACGACCTCCTTGCACAGCAGAAGCAGCAGCAACGACCACTGCCCGCCACTCGCGTCTCTCTTCAACCTAGATGAAATCGAAGCCGAGGCCACCAAGAGGATATCCAAAAAGGCATGGGCGTACTATTTTTCCGCCAGCGACGACCTCGTCTCCAAGACGTACAACAACACAGTCTACCGCGACATTCTGCTCCGCCCGCGCATGTTTGTCGATTGCACGCACTGCGACACATCGACGACGCTGCTGGGCCACAAAGTCGGGGTGCCCTTCTTCGTCGCGCCCGCCGCCATGGCCAGATTGGCGCACCCGGACGGGGAACGCGGCATCGCCAGAGCGGCGGCGCGGTTCGGCGCCCTGCAAATCATCTCCAACAATGCGTCCATGACGCCCGAGCAGATTATCCAGGATGCGCCGGCGTCGCAGATGTTTGGCTGGCAGCTGTACGTGCAGAACCAGCGGGCCAAGAGCGAGGCCATGCTCAAGCGCATCACCGGCCCCGGGCTCCGGGACCGCATCAAGTTTGTGTGTCTGACGCTGGATGCGCCCGTGCCGGGAAAGCGCGAGCTGGATGAAAAGTCCAACTTTGCTTTTGACAAGCCTCCTGTAGTAGGAGTACGAGAAGGAGGAGGAGGAGGAGGCGGCGTCGGCCAGCAGCTCTTCTTTGGCACGGCCTGCGACCTGACGTGGAAGACGACGCTGCCGTGGCTGGCCCAGCACACCCATCTGCCCATCGTGCTCAAGGGTATCCAAACCCACGAGGATGCCTACCTGGCCGCGCAGTACGCTCCCCAGGTCAAAGCCATAATCCTGTCCAACCACGGCGGCCGGGCCATGGACACGGCTCCCCCGGCCGTGCACACGCTGCTCGAGATACGCAAGTACTGCCCGCATGTGTTTCGCACCGTGGAGGTCTGGGTAGACGGAGGCATCAAGCGAGGAACCGACGTTGTCAAGGCTCTTTGTCTGGGAGCCAAGGGCGTGGGACTCGGACGAGCGCCTCTGTTTGGTCTGGGGGCCGGTGGACAAGCCGGTGTGGAGAGAATGTTTGAGAGTATGTTTTGCCCCCCTCCCCCCTTCTCATGCCTACTTTTCATGGACACATGTAAGTTTAGAGACACTCAACCCGCTGACGAAAACGCCTCGACAGTTTTGCAGGCCGAGACGGCGACGTGCATGCGGTTGCTGGGGGTCAAGACCACAGCAGAGCTCGGACCCCATTTGGTGAGTAGCACGAAGGCCGCTCGAACGACGTCGTACCTACTTTGCGTGATGTTGTCGTGGGTGTATATCAAGTATATGTACATGGCTAACCTACTTTGCGTCTTTTTCCGCAACTAGATCAACGCGCGGCGTGTGGAGAGGGATATTTACGATGGAGAGGGGGGGATGGAGCGGGAGGGGGGCGGGTTGTGGACGCGGAGCAAGTTGTGATTTAGATTTAAGAAGATACATTATACACGCATATATACACACCCTGATATATTTTATATATACATATGACATATAAATACACATATAAATACACATATAAATACACATATAAATACACATATAAATACACATATAAATACACATATAAATACACATATAAATAACTATCCATGACAAGCACGCACCCAGCATCGACGTCGGCAAACCGCACCAAGGCTACCGAAATAAAGGGGCGCACACACCCACCGCTCTTCGCTGTCGAGCTCCAGTCTCAGTCTCGGGAGACACTGCATGAAGTCACTACGTGAAGCCAGCCGGTCGCGTCATTCATAATCTGGTGTGAAGCACCCGGGTGCACAGCATCATGAGACAACATGCGTCCTTTATAATGTATATAACAGAATATTCATCTATAAAAGTAATTTTCAGTCCTTTTGTCTATTATCCCTGGTACGACGTTGGTTCACCGCAGGTGTTTCTCGTGTCACAAGCTTGGTCGTCGGGCAATGACAGGAGGTGATTGAACTCATACATATGTATATATATACATATGTACATGGCATGTGTCGTGCTTGAGTTGATATGAGTTGATATGTGTGCTGCCGTTTCGTGTCCGATAGGACGCGCGATCTCGGAGAAGGGGCCGTGGAGTGTGGGCCGTGGGTGTGCCAGCTAAGCATCCCATTGGATGACACGGTTAAACCACGGACCTGTTTCGGGACCGCTCCTCCCCAAAGCAGCAAGGCTCTCTGACGAAAACCGTCCGTCGTCACTCGTCACTCGTCACTCGTCACTCCAAAAAAAAAAAGCTAAGCCGGGTATTATCGACACTACTGCTTCGACGCCAGCCATGCCTTCCAGATCAGACATCACCTACTTTGGTGCAGGGCCATCATGTCTCCCAACGGCCGTCGTCGAAAACGCCGCCGATGCACTGGTGAATTTCAACGACACGGGTCTTGGCATAGCCGAACACTCGCACCGGTCGGCCATGGCCACCAATGTCATCAACGAGACCAAGGCCGATTTGGCTTCCTACCTCGATATTCCCGACGACTATGAGGTTCTTTTCATGCATGGAGGTGGGTCGGGGCAGTTTGCCGCCATGGCGTACAACTTTGTCGGTGCTTGGGTTGCGCGCACGCACAAGACGATGGAATCAGCCGGTGACAATCCTGGTGGTGACTCATCCTCACCCTCCCCATCCACTGTCTCGCAGCTCAAGTCGGAGCTCAAGAATCTCAAGTTGGACTACATCATCACGGGGGGTTGGTCGCAAAAGGCCGCCGCGGAAGCAGAGCGACTCTTTGGCCCAGAGCACGTCAACATCGTGGCCGACAGCCGCGAGACCAACAATGGCAAGTTTGGCACCATTCCCGACGAGAGCACGTGGAAGCTGTCCAAGCGCGCCGCCATGGTCTACTACTGCGACAACGAAACGGTTGATGGGGTCGAGTTTCCTGGCTTCCCGGCTTGTCTCGAACCGCGAGGTGATGGTGGTGATGAACCCATCGTGGTGGCGGACATGAGCTCCAACATCCTGTCGCGGAAAATCCCCATCAGGAACTTTTCGGCCATTTACTTTGGCGCGCAGAAGAACCTGGGCTTGACTGGTCTGACGGTTGTGGTGATTAAAAAGAGCTTCTTGCCGCCGTCGACCTCGCAGCCGTCGGCCAGTCTGATGAGACAATTGGGTTTGGCGATTCCGCCTCGCATTTTGGAGTTTGAGACCATTGCCAAGAATAACAGTCTCTATAATACGCTCAGCATTTTTGAGTGAGTGCAACCTCTTTCTCTTCGTTTTTTTTTCTTTTTTTTTTTTTTTTTTTTTCTCGTTTCAAAACAAGACGAGCACAAGAAGATAAGCAGGGAAGAAAAAAACTAATCAACGCTTTTCCCCTCTCCAGTGTATACGTAGCCGGCCAAGTCCTCAAAAAGCTATTGCAACAACACCCCGACAAAGTGCAAGGACAGCAAGCCCTCTCGGACAAGAAAGCCCAACTCATCTACCAGGCCCTGGATGCCTATCCAGAAATCTACAAGGTCGTCCCCGACAGCACGGTGCGGTCCCGAATGAACATTTGCTTCAGGATCGAGGGCGGCGATGCCGTTGAACAAGTGTTTCTGGAGCAAGGAACGGCGCGGGGACTGACGGGACTCAAGGGCCACCGTAGTGTGGGCGGCATTCGAGCCAGTAATTACAATGCGATTTCTCTAGACGGTGCAGAGAAGCTGGCGAGTTTCTTGCATCATTTTGCGTCGCAGCACGGTAAGTCATAGATGGGTATTTGCTTCTTATCTTTGCCTGAATGTGTGTCATTCCCGCCCGACAGGAAGTATGTATGATTTACTCCAAAACAGTACGTACATACAGATGTATGTATGTTTCTCTGCAAAAGCGTACTTTTGCATGGTGTTATCCAAAGAGTCCCTACGCATGATGCTATCCAAAACACTATCGTGACATTTATGCATATGGGCCTAGTATATCGGCCCTCAACTTCTATTCAATAAGGTTCGTGTTAGAAGCGAATGCCACCACACTGCGACAGATATCCCGGATTCCCCTCCCATTTTGGCTTCTCTGACGAGATGTCACGATAAGAAGGTTCGCGAAAGCATTGAAATGAATATTCAGTACACGGTTTGACGTCCAAAGTGACTGTTTGTGCTCTGCATCTGGAGGATGTATTGACATATGTATGTAAGTATGTATGTATATTCCTATATGTATGAACGAAGCATGTATGTATGTATAGGCGGCTTAATGCAGCTATGTATATCAACGAGGCATTTGGGTGCGGCATTTCTGTCTCCGGCCGTACATTGGGCATAGTGCTCAGCCGAAACGGCATAAACCTTATGGCTAGAGGTTTTAGTACTGTAGTATTACCCCCTCTCTGTCTCTCTCTTATTTGTCATAATAAAATATCCTATAACAAACTTTTCTTTTATGCTTAAGATAGTATTTACTACGCTCCTTTACAGTAGTAACCTCTTGAGCATCGCGCCACCTAAACTTCAATACCACGTCGGCAGTTCAGCAAGATCCCTTCCCGGAGTAGCACTGCCTCGTTCCTCATTCCTCCATCCACTCGATGTGACTGCAACCCCGGAATCCCCAGATCAACAAGGCCCTGAGGGGCGGGAAGTGCCGACCAGGGCCGGTCGGTCGCAGCCGAGGTACAGCGCCCGCTTCTCAATGCATAAAAAGAATGCCGATAACAAAAACGACTAAGCTCACTCTCCTCTGTTCAACATTATCCAAATCTCATTGTGAATATTAAAAAAAACACACGGCCTAAATATGCGACCCGCTGTTGTTCTTTCGGCTCTGATGGGCATTGCCCTTGCTGCAGACTTGACTGCTAAAGAGGATAAGAATGGGGAATCACTCTCCTCGCATAAATCGAGATATTGCTGCAAAGCTGCGGGGACGAGCTGCGTATGTAATGACTCAGCATACACACACACACGCACACACATATATATATATAAAGTATACTAACGAGAGATGTATATATATAGCAATGTTATTTCGGCGTATGTCTCTTAATACCCGTGCTTACATACTAGTGAATTTTATTACTGACAAGATTAATAGTGGCCATGCTGTGGTCATGGCACGCCTAATGCAGCCGATTAAATGGATAGGAGAGAGAGGTCGGCCAGAGTGGCTACATGTAGGATTCTAGTATTACTACTCTGTGCTGCGAGGTCGGCTACCTGCGAGGCCTCTAGCCCTCTCTTTTGCCTTGAGCATTACTTTTTCTTCTTCTAGGTAGAGCTTGTTACACTATTCTATGTGCTTTCAAGCTCTAAATAGCCTCTTTTTCTATAATAGAACCTTATTACTTACACAATATACTCTTATTCTCTCTTTCTCTATAATAGTAGTTAGTAGAAATACTTCATATAACTGTTATTTTATACTATAAAAGTACTATTTATAGTTAGTATATCTCTTTATATAGTATAAATATAATATGCTAGATAAAGTACGTAGATTTAGGTATTAGTAAAATTTATAATATATTATAAGAGTTATAAAAGTAAAGAATATATAAGTTATTATTAAGTAGTTTAATGTATATAAGGTAAAAGAAAATGTATTTTACTAAGGATCTAAAGGATTCCCCCTTCTGTATGCAGGTTTCTAGAACTGTAATAAACACTTGGTAAAGTATAGATGTTACGTGCTGGAATACGGCACGCAGGCGTAGGCATCAGCGGGATCCGCGATGCGTCATAAAGGTCATAAGAGTAAAGAATACACAAGTCACAGTTAGGTGTTCATATGTATGTAGAGTTAAAGTTGTTCTATTCAGCGGAGGATCCGAGGGATCCTCCCTTTTATGTGTGGTTCTCTGGGGAGCGTAACAATAGATAAGAGAATAGCGGGAAAAGGTACCTATAATTATAGGTGTATATATGTACTTATTCTGAGATATATATTAATAACGCAGATTATTAAGGCCCAGGGAGAAGTTACTCGTTTAGAACACATCGATCGTAGCCGAGACACGGCGTCCACTTCTCATGGATAAAAAGAATGCTACTTCCCTAGATAAAGCGATAAAAAAAGAAGAAAAAGAAGAAGATAAAAACAACTAAGCTCATTCTCCCCTGTTTAACATTTAGACCTCCACACTAGTCTTCTTTATATTATTCATTCTTTTTTTAAAAAAAAAAAAACCCTGCGCTAAACATGCGATTCGCTGTTCTTCTGTCGGCTCTAATGGGTGTTGCTCTTGCTGGAGAGTTGGCTGCCCGTGTCAACGAAAATGAGGACCCGAAATCGAGAAGAATGTGCTGTATACTTGGCAAGAGGGGCTCTTGCGTATGTAATAACCCGGCATCACACACACATTTATATAAAGTATACTTTTCGTGAAACTAATAAGAGATATATATATACATAGTCGTGTTATTATACCGTATGTCGCTTAATACCTATGCTTAATATTGTCTAGTTAATGCTAGTTAATTTCATTACTAATGAGACTTATAGGAGGCTTGCTGTCTTGAAACGCTTGAAAAACCTGAGTAAATGGAAAGGAGACAGAGGTCAGCCAGAGTGGCTAGCATTTTAACTCTGTGCTGCGAGGTCACTTGGGTGGTTTTTCCCTCTCATGAGTCATTACTAATGCCACCCGTGAGGCCTCTAGCCCTCTCTTTTCTTTAGCATTACTTCTCCTTCTTCTATCTAGAGCTTTTTACACCTTGCTATGTGCTTTAAAGCCGTAAATAGCCTCTTTTTCTATGGAAGAGCCTTTTCTCATACAATATACTCTCTTTCTCTCTCTAGTCTCTGTGTGTCTTTCTCTATAATAGCGTCTATAAATATAATTAATATTTTATATATCTTATTTACTTTAAGTTACTTAAGTAATTAATATAAAAACACTTAATAGAGTATAAGCATAGACATTAGTAGAATTTATAATATATAATGAGAGTTTTTTAAAGTAAAAAATATATTACTCATAGTTAAGTAGTTAAATACATATAAAGTTAAAGATAATATACTAAGGATTCCAAAGGATTCTCCCTAATAGATAAGAGAATAGTAGAAAAAGGTGGCTATATTTGTGTGTGTGTGTGTGTGTATAAAAAGAATACTCATCTCCTAAGCTTATTCTCCCCTACTTAAATTTACTTAATCTCTATAAGACTAGTCCTTCTTACATTCTTTTTTCAACTAAAAACCTCCCCCTTATCTACGCTAATATGCAACTTGCTGTTGTTCTTACGGCTCTCCTGGGCATTGCCCTTGCTGCAAACTTGGATCATCCTTGCTGTATAGCCGGGAGGAGGGGCTGCGTATGTAATGACCTAGCATACACAAACACACACATACACAAAGTATACTTTTAGCTAAACTAACGAGATGTGTATATATAGCGATGTTATTGGGACGTATGTCTCTAGATACCCGTGCTTGATGTCGTCTAGTTAATATTGTATAGTTGATATTAGCTAATTTCATTACTAACAAAGACTTATAGCAAGATTGCTGTATTGCACAACTTGATTCAGCTGAATAAATGGAATGGAGAGAGACGTCGGCCAGCGTGGCTAGGATCCTAGTATTACTCTGTGCTACAAGGTCACTTGGGTGGTTTCCTCTCATTACTAATGCCACTCGCGAGGCCTCTAGCTGTCTCTTTCCCTTTAACATTACTTCTTCTTCTTCTTCTTCTTTTTCTAGATAGAGCTTTTCGCACCTTGCTGTGTGATGTTAAGCCCTAGACAACCTCTTTTTCTATGGAAGAGCTTTTTTGCTTACACAATATACTCTCTTTCTCTCTCTCTCTCTCTCTCTCTCTCTATAATAGTACTTAGTAAATACATCTTACTTTCTTTACCTACCTAGGTAGTTTATACACAGCAGCGCGTGGACAAGAGAATGGCAGGAAGAGGTGGCCGTCTTGGTGCGTGTGCGTGGATACTCATCCTAGAATTAATCCCACTCTACGCGCGAGCCTTGTTAATCTACATGGACTATTAGGGCGCCCGCCTGGACGCACAAGGATGTGTGAAGCAATGGATATATAAAGGGCACCATCTCCAGCCCAAGCTTATACTCTCTTGCTTAGCATTATTTTTCATAACGTCGGTCTTTATATTTATTCGATTTTGTGAAAAGTTTTGAAAAGAAAAAAAAAACACTGCCGAAAAAAAAAACCGCTAATATGCGATTCGCTCTTATTGTTTCGGCTCTGGCGGGCGTTGCCCTTGCAGCAGCAGACTTGGCTGCAAATAGCGACCAGAAGATGGATTCGCTATCACCAGATAGGACGAGGTGCTGTAAATTTGACAGCAAGGGCGTATGCGTATGTGATGACCTGGCATTGAGGATGAAAACACACGCGCGCATAAAGTATATGTTTAGCTAGACTAACGAGATTTGTTTTGTTTATAGGCCTGTTATTGGGGAGTATGTCGCTTGATATCCGTGCTTGAAATCATCTGGTTGATACCGTCTGGTCGATACCATCTAGTTGATACTTTTCTGGTGAATTTCATTACTGACAAGACTTATAGACTATTTGCTGTCCTACACAACCTGATTCAGCTGAATAAATGGAATGGAGAGGATGGCTAGAATGGCGAGGATTCTAGTCTCTCTCTCTCTCTCTCTCTCTCTCTGTGTATAATAATAGTCAGTATAGCTATTATTCTATGCTTAAAAATGCCATTACTTGTACGTGCCTGTGCATGTGGATACACTGTTTCGCGTAAATACTGATCCTAGGATTGAACTATATATGTTTATTAATAAGGGCCTAGGGGGGCCGGAAGTTGCCAGCCAGGACTGTCGATCACACTGTGGTGCCCGCCTCAACGCATATAGACGTGTGAAGCAACGGATATAAAAAGGATGCTATCTCTCCAGCCTAAGCTTATTCTTCCTATTCAGCATCCTTCCGCTCAGCATCACTATCTTCAGTATCTTCAGACTAGACTTGATTATATTCTATCTTTTTTTCTAACAAAAAAAAAACCCCCCCCGCCATCATGCGATTCGCCATTGTTCTTTCGGCCCTCGTGGGCGTTGCGCTTGCTGCACCAGGCCTGACTCCCAATGATCACAAGAAAGGGGATTGGCCGAACCCGGACACGAGGCCTTGCTGCAAATTCGATGCGAGAAACATATGCGTAAGTGATAACCTAGCACACATACATGCATAGACATACGTATACTTTTGGATAAGCTAACAAGATGTGTATATACATAGTCGTGTTATTTTGGCGTATGTCGCTTCATACCCGTGCTTGATATCGTCTGGCTGATACTGGTGAATTCCATTACTAACAAGACTTCTAGGCTTGCTGTCAATAAACTTGATTCAGCTGAATGAATGGAAAGGAGGGGTCGGCCAGAGGTGGCTAGGATTCCAGTCTTACTCTCCCTCTTTCTATGATAGTAGTTGGTAGAAATAAATGTTCTATTCAATTATTTTTTATGCTTCAAAATACTATTGCCATTTTAGTATATCTCTCTATATAATAGTAATGTCTTATGCGTGCGTGTGCATGTGTTCATGTGGCCATGTGGATACAGCGTTTTGCGCAAATACTCATCCTAGGATGAATGCCTATATGTTCATTAATAAGGCCTAGGGGGGGCCGGAAGAACTGTTGATTGCACTGGGTTGCCCGCCTCATAGTGTGAAACAAAGGATATATAAAGGATGCTATGTCCGGCCCAAGCTCATCCTTCCTGTTCAGCATTATTATCTTTATATATCAGTCTTGTTATATTCTATTTGTTTTCCTTTTTCAACCCTCATCATGCGATTCGCTGTTGTTCTTTCGGCCCTACTAGGCATTGCTCTGGCTGCAGACTCGAGTGCTAATATCGACCAGAAGGGGGAAGCAAACTCACCGAGTAGAAATCCTTGCTGTAGATGGTTTAGGGACATCTGCGTATGTAATGACCCGATATACACACACGCATATGGCTGAACTAACGAGACGTGTATATATAGTTGTGTTCTGGCGTATGTCGCTCGATACCCGTGCTTGATATCGTCTAGTTGATATCTCATTACTAACAAAACTTATTTCATAGGATTGCTGTCCCGCACTTGATGCAGCTGAATAAATGGACAGAAGAGAGAGGGAGGTCAGAGTGGCTAGGGTTCTAGTATTACTCTCTCCCTCTCTCTCTTTCTCTCTATAATAGTAGTTGGTAGAAATGAATATTCTATAATTATTATTTTATACTGTAGAGCAGTAGTATCTTGAGAATAAATACTGTTTCAATTCCATTCTGATTTTGTAGTCGAGCAAAAGTCTACCTCCCCCCACCAAGTAGTAAATATCTCGGCACTGCCATATAAAAACGCATGGCGGGGAGCGGGCAAGAGAAGGGCGGGAGGAGTTGGCCGTTACATTGCATGAGCGCACATTGTAGTCACATGTCCAGAATATGCATAAAGTTTCGGGAGTCATAGAATGTACGTATCACATAACCCCTCAGGTCACAGGTTCCCTCTAGCAAGGTCCTGGGGGGGGGGGGGGGGGGGGGGGGCAGTCGCCAGTGAGGTCCGTCGATTGCACTGGAATGCTGTTGGGTCACCCACACCCACATGTGTGGAGGGGTCTTGAGGTCACGTGGGGTGGCTGCCCTCATCACTAATGCCACCTCACAAGGCCTCTAGGCCCTCTTTTTACTTTTAGCATTACTTTTCTTTGCTAAATAAAGCTTTTCTATGCTTTCACTATAGTATATAGCTCTATAAATTATTTCTTTTATAAGAGCCTCTCCCTTTATTACATATAATATAGTAGTAATTACCTACTTAAAAAATATATTTTCCCTTTTTTTAAGTGGCTTTATATAATATAGTATAAAAGGCTTTCTTTTTACTTTACTTTTTTTTAGTTAAGCTATACTCTTTAGGCTATTATTATTACTATTTTAATAATAACTCCTTTCTAATTATTTTAGGTTAAGCTCTTACTCCTTTACTTTTATTAGCTAACTACCTAATGCTTAATAAATAATAGTTAAATAAAAACTAAAAAGATATAAATTCCTTAGTAAAATAGAAAATAATTATTAGTTAAGAAATCTCTAAATTTTTTCTAACTTTAATAAAGATATTATATTATAGCTTAGTTATTTAAACTAATACTTATTATTTATTTAAATAAATTCCCTATATTTTAAAAGAAAATATATATTATAGCTTTTATATTTAATTTAATCTAAATATAGTTCTAAGTATTTTCTTTTTAAAACTAAGGTTTTTACTTACTTTTAAATTTAATACCTTTTTCTCTTTATTTTAATTAACTATACTAATAGTATTCTAATTAAAATATAATATTTACTTATAAGATTCTTAAGGTTATTTTATTTTTATTAAGTAAATTATTAATAATAATAACTTTATAGCTAGCCTAGTACTTAAAATAGGTAGTAACTCTATAGTAATAAAGCTTAATAATAACTTAGAACTTTCTAATGCTTTTACCTTAGAATAAGTAAATAAAGTGCTTTTTAATACACTTACCTTAGAGAAAACTACTATAACTATTACTACCTAAGTTTTAGCCTTTAATTCTTTTTATATTTTCTACCTATATAAAGGCTTACTATACTTTTCTTAGTAATATTCTATACTACTTTATATATATTTAATTTTAATAAAAAACCTACTTAATAATTCTATTATAAGAAGAATCTATTTTATATTAAATAGTAGTTTAATACCTTATTATTAAACTTCTAAAAATTATACTTTAAAAGAATTAACTAGAAATTATACTTTAAAAGAATTAATTACTTTAATTAAAAACCCTTTATCTATTAATTTTTTATTTAAGCTACTTATTTTATAATCTTTTTATTATTCTTTATCTCTATTTTTCTTATTACTTTAACCCCCTTTTTCTCTATTACTCCCTTTCTTTTTATCTTTATTTATTATTAAATTTATTATACCTTAATAAACTAATAAATTATCTAATAAATACCCTATAAAGCTAGAGGTTTTTAAGAGTAAATAACTAGAATTATTTAGTTTAAAATTAGTAAATAATTATAATAATAATTAAAATATAGGGGGATGCTATTAACTAGCAATAATATTATAATTATTATATTTATAAACCTAATACCTAAGTAATATAGTATTACTATAATAAAGCTAAAGTAAAATAGTAGCTAAATGCTTTTTTAATTTAGCCTTTTTGCTTACCTTAATAGTTACTAAAGCTACTTTAGCTATAGTTTAAGCTATACTTATTGCTAATTACTATATTTTAAAAGACTAAGTTACTTATAATTTTAAAGTATATTGCTCTATCCTTTTAAATAGAGACTATTTAGCTTTAGTTATTTAATGTTTTATATTAGAACCTAATATAAATAATATTAATAATTTTAGCTTAAGGTAACCTAATTAAAACTTAGGTTCTACGCCTTCTTAGCATTATAATAAACACTATTATTATTAATATTCTAAATATTATTACTATTATTCTAGTAACTTAAGTTATTAGAATTAAATACATAAGTATTTACCTAACCTAACTAATCCTTCTTATTATTATATTCTATAATTAACCTATCTTTTAATATTTAAGCTAAAACTACTTTCCTTTAATTCTACTAAGAAATAGGTTTTTATATATATTAATAAGTTAAATTAGTTAGTTAATTCTTATAGCATTAAGGTAGTGCTTTATAATATTATACCTAAATTACTTTTTACCCCTTAGTTAAATAGTTACCTATAGTTTAATTCTCTAAATTTAAAAATAAAGAAATAATTAAGATATAATATTAAGCTTTAATAAAAAATATTATTTTAAAGATTTTATTAGAATTATAATTATATTTTAATTAAGGTAAATTATTTATAATATTTATTTAATAAAGAGAATAAACTCCTACTCTAAGTATATATTAATAAAAAAATCTCTTTATTTAATAAAGCTAGAAGTATTAATAAAGATTAAATTACTTATTAATTAATAATAAATACTAATTTTAGTTTAGTAAAGCTTATAAATTTACTATCTAAGCTAGTTACTATTATAATAATGTAATACTAGCTTATATCTTAACACTTTATTACTTAATATAACTAGCTTAAGTAGTAAAAATAAATAAAAAGTATAGCTAGTAATAAATAATCTTTATATTTAAATTCTAGGAATTACTAATTTAGCTTCTTTAATAGTAATTTATTAATGCTATATAAGTATAGGGATAATAAAGCCTTTCCTTCTAAGGATATAAAATATTTAAAAAAGGAGCCTAATTATTAGCTAGATAAGGCTCCTTAAAATAAATAGTCTATAAATATTAAGTTAATACTATAAGATAATTAAGATAATAATTAGAATTACTATTATACTACTTACCTTTAATTTAAATAGTATTAATAAATTTTTTAAAAAGATTCTCTGCTTAAAATAATATAAGCCTATATTCTTAAAATAAATAATAAAATTATAGTTTAGAAATGTAATATTATTTCTCTATTAAATACTAAAGAAACTTTATATTTAAATAACTTTAGTAATAAAAATAATTTCTCTTTAAAAGAGGAGAGTAATTATTAAAGGAAAATAAACTACCTCTCTTTATATCTTATTCCCCTATATTTTTATTTACTACTAATATTACTAACTTAAAAACCCTAATTTAAACTAATACTATTTCTTCTACTCTTACTAATTTAAGCTTACCTATCCCTATTTTTATTTCTATATATATATATTTTAGTAGTTTTATTCCTAGCTTTAGCTTTTATCCTAAGTTATATAATCTTAATATTAATCTAATATTAATCTTAACTATATCTTCTCCTATCCCTATATACACTAGATTAAAAGATAAAATATATATTTACTTTATTAGAAAAAAGAAAGATTTCTTTTTTACTTACTTTTAACTATATAGTATTATATTTACCCTTAAAACTATTACTAAAGCTACCTTTAATACTATAGCTAGTATTTATTTAGTAGCTAAGCCTTTTCTTTATAAATACTTCCTTAATACCTTTATTAAGATAGTGAATTCTTTTTATATTAATAGCATTAGTAGTAAGGTTATTTACTTTAATATTATATATATTCTTATTATTATAAACTCTCTTTAAGGCTAAGCCCTCTCCCTTTTAGCTAAATATTTTATTATTAATTCCCTTAAGTATAAGTTACTCCTTAGTATATTATTTTTATAAGAAAATAAACTCTATATTTAATAAGAAGCTAAGACTAATAATAACTATTTAGTCTTAGATAATAGTTATTATTTTTCTATTTCTTGCTTAAGTTATAACTATTTAGAATTAATACTAGTAAGATTAGTTAATATTTATATAACTAATACTTTTACTATTCTAGGTTATTATAGCTATAATTTTATTCCTTATATAAAGACTCTTTCTTTATCTACTAATAAGTATATTATTAAGCCTTAAGCCTTTACTAATTATACTTATTTTAGTTATATAACTCTTTCTAATGCTATTATTTTTAAATAAAAGATAGTCTTATAAATATTTAATATTAGCTCTACCTCTATATAAATCTAAAAGGGCTAATTACTTACTTAATTAGTTTCTAACTATATTACTATAGACCCTTATATCTTTACTATAAATAAAAAAAGTTCTATTTCCTTAGCAAACCTTCTAGGTTTAAATTGCCCTTAAGAGAAACCTAAGGATTCTAAATATTTTAATAAATACTCTTTTTATTTACTAATAAAGAAAAATCTACTAAATTTTAACACTATAAATATTTTTAATTACTAGGGAAAGGAATATAAAGCCTAAATACTTAAAATTATTAAGAAATACTTAGAGCTATTTAAGGTAACCTTAGAATAATTTAATAATAGCATTAAAATGCCTATTAACTTTATTTTTAGTATAAATCTTTTTAAGCTAGTTTAATAACCTTATAATTATTTACCTAAAGACCTTATAGCTTTAAATATAGTGCTAAATTTATTAGGAAATATTAGTATAGTTAAATAGGTTATACTAAAAGAAAAAATACTTATAACCTTCTTTATCTTTATAGTTTAGTGTAAATAAAAGCTATAGGTAGTTATAAATATAAAGTATATTAATTCTTTACTTATTAAAAATATATACCCTTTACTACTATAAGAAGATATCCTTATAGTAATATAGAGTAGCATTATTTAATTACTTTTTAACTTTACTAAAGGTTTTTTTTAATAGAGTATAAAGAAAAAAGATTAATAAAAAACTATATTTATTACTCCTTATAAAGGTATAAAGCGCCTAACTATAAGCACTATAGAACTAGCTTTAGTACTTAGCTTCTTTTAATATTATATAGAAACTCTATTATATCTCTATTTATAGTAATTTATACTAGTTTATATTAATAATATTATTATTTTTTCCTAAAATACTAAGGTTTACTTATAATATATTAACCTTATTCTAGCTATTTTAGCTAAGTCTAGTTACACTCTCTCCTTAGTAAAGTATTATTTTACCTAATATAAACTAAATATTTTTAGTTATTATATATTATAGTTTAGTCTTAATACCCTAAAAGAAAAAATAAAAGCTATTATAATATTAGTACTACTTATTACACTAAAGAAACTTAAATAGGGTTTAGGTTTTATAGGCTATTACTACTATTTTATTAACTATTATTTTGCTTTAGTAAAACCCCTTTTAAAAGTTAAGGCTCTTAGATTTTATAAGGCTTCTCTAAAGAATTCTAAATAAAATAACTTTACTACTAAAAAATTGCTTTTAAATAAGAATAGATTAAATAATATAAAATATTAAAAGCTTTAGACTAAGGCTACTAAAGCTTAGAATAAATTAAAGGCTAAGCTTTTTAGTATAATAGCTTTAGCTTACCTTAATTTTTTAAAGCCTTTTAAGTTATATATTAATAAAAGTAAAGAATAAGGCTTTAAGGCTAGTTTATATTAACTATAGGCTAATAGTAGTATATAACCTATTCTCTTTCTATTTAAATTATTATCTTTAGTAGAATATAATTATAGCTTTACTAAATTAGAGATAGCTACTTTAGTTTAGGCATTAAAGAAACTTAAGCATTATCTTAACTACTTAAAGTTTTTAGTTATTACTAATTATATAGTAATTTAAGATTCTTTTAAATTAGTAGGATTAAATAAGCCTAAGGGAAAATATTGCTTAGTTAATTAGTAACTATATCTAGAAAAATAGTATAATTAGATTAAAATTAAGTATTATTAGGGACTAAAACATACTAATACTAATGCTTTATCTTACATAGCTTATATTAGTAAAAAGGCAATAGAGGTTCCACTAGTTTCTAATAATTTATCCACTATAGTATTAGCTATAATAATAAGATATTAAGCTAAATATATAAAAGAGATAGCGCTAAATAAATTATTATTATTAACTAATCTTCCTTAGCTACTAGAATTATTACCTAGCCTTACTTTAATTTATATTCCTCCTTAACTAATAACTTTTTCTCTTTATAAGTTAAATAAGTTATTACCTCTAGTAATAAATTTAGTGTATTCTATCCCTTAAGCTATTTAAAATAAAATTATTTTTACCTTGCCTAATAATAAATCCTTTTCTAAGGTTTATACTAAGCTTTTAGCAATAAATTTAAAGCAAAATAAACTCTTAGCCTTCTCCTTAAATTAAACTACTAGACTTTTATATTATTTAAATAGCTAATTTTAGTATTTATATATTTCTCTATTTTTAATTAATAATATATTTAAGTTTATTTATAATAATTAAAGTTACCTAGGGGTAATGTATTTATATAAATTTCTCTAACCTTTAGTTTTTTTTAATAGAATAAAAAGGTACTTAGTAACTTATATTTACTTATATTCTAAGTGCTAAAAAGCAAAGCTATATTATAGTTAACCTTATAGTTCTCTTTAACCTATTCCTACTCTTAAAGTCCCTTAGTTTATATTATGCTTAGATTTTATTACTAAATTACTTATAAATAATAGTTTTAACTATATTTTAATAATTATAAATAAGTTTATAAAATTTATTCTTTATTTAGTGGGCAAATTATTATAAATATTAAAGGATTAGGTATAGACTTTTATTTATTAAGTATATTTAATATATAGTTTACTATATTACTTTATTTATAATATTAACTCTAAGTTAGTTTCTTATTTATAAATATTACTTTATAAGGCAGTAAATATTAAGGTATATACTAGCGCTCTATATTATTAATAAGTAAATAGTTAAGCTAAATAAATAGTTTAAACCTTAGTTTATAGTCTATAAACTATAATTAGTGCTAAATTTAATACTAATTATTAGGTATAGTTACTTCTATATATTATCTTTTATATTAATATATTACACTATATAATAATAGGGATTTTACTATATAAGCTACTTTTTAGTTATAAACTACTCTATTTCTTAAACCTAAATATATCTCTAGTAATATTAGATTTAGGCTAGGACTTATATAGCTAAGCCTAATAATAATAATTTTAAGAAGCTTAGAATATAGTGTAATTAGTAATAGCTTAAATAAAGATATAATATAATAATACTTAGGTATTACTATTTAAATTAAATAAAGGTAACTTAGTTTATATTAAGTTAGTAAAAAAGGGTTATAATAGGTATTACCTTAATAGTTAGATAAAGCTTTTATATTACTGCCTAGAACCTTTCCCTATTTTAAAAAAGATTAACTTACTTTATTTTAAAATTACCCTTTTTAAATATTTAAAATAGTATTTTAAAATTAGCATTAAGTTTTTAAAACCTATACTAAAGGGTATATAAACTGTATTACTACCTAGACTATTAAAGATAAATAATAAGAAGAAATTTATTATTAAGAAGATTCTAAAATCTTATAGTAAGGGATAAATATATAAATTTAAAGTTTAATAAATAGAGTATTTAAAGGATTTTAATTCTTAGGAACCTAAGTTAAACTTATAATAAAATATTCCTACTTTACTCTATTAATACTTTTTATAAAATAGTAGTAGGCTATTTTAATTATTTTCTTTATTTTTCCTTTTTTTTTTCTTTTTATTTATTTTTATAGTATTTTAATTATTATTATTATTTCCTACTATTTAATTAGTAATTTAATACTAGTTAGCAGTTAACCACTAGGTAAATAGTTTATTATAGCTATTTACACTTTAGCTTTATTAATTTCTAGCTACCTTCTTTTCTATAGTTTTTATTTATTAGTTATTCTTACTTTTTTATACTTTTATTTATTATTTCTACCTTACCCTCTACCTTCTTTTTTCTAATATATTAATATATATCTCTTCTTTTTTTAGTTATTATTACACTTTTATAAATCTCTTATATGCCTTTTTAATTTTACTATAGCTTTTACTTTAGCTAAAGAGCTATAGATAGCTACCTTTCTATATAAGGTTATTATATTTTAGCTATATATAGGTCTTAAGGGCTTGTTTTATACTCTATATTTTAGTTACTCTCTTTATAAATAATATTATTAGTATAATATTTATAAAGTAGCTCTGCCTTTAAGCACTTCTCCTTTAATTAATTAAGTAGTGTAGATAATTCTTTAGGTTTTTAGTAGATAATAAATATTAGGAATTATTTTGCAATCTAAAGAAAAAAGACTATTCCCTAATTCTATAAGCATAAAGGGTATTATACCTAAGGTTATTTAGATTATAACTTCTTCCTTACCTTAGTCTACCTATATACTTTTTTATAGTCTTTAGTTAGGAGCACTAGAGGGGTTCTTCTTATCTGTTTCTTAATTGTTAGAATAGCTATTTACTACATCTCCTATTTTAGAAGATAACAATTATAAACTAGAATTTAAAAACCATTTTCTATTGCTATTAGAGGCTTCTTCTACGTCTAGATTAACCTTTTTAGACATTAAATCTAAAGGCTAGGCCTAATTTAATGTTTCTATTAATTAACTTAAAACTTTAGACTAAGAGCTTTATTTAAAAAAATTATCTATACTTTTCTATAGTAGCTCTCTTTAAAAGGTTATTATTCTTTAGAATAACCTATACATTATAGGTTATTATCCTAATTACCTGCGTTAATTAGGGCATAGTTAAGCTTTAGGTTTATACACTACTCTTAATATAGTAATTAGTTAATATATTTTAAAATATTTTATATTAATACTATAAAGTTAATATAGATTTTAAACTCTTTAGATTATAGAAGTATATTTATTCTTATTAAATGCTATAGTAATTTCTTCTACCTTTAACACTATAATAGATATAAACCTACTTTTTAAATAGCTTTTACATTCTAAAAAGCTATTATTTAATCTTTATAAAGGCATCTAGGAATTTTATTATTTATTAATTAATAATATACCTTAGTAACTAAGTAAGGAATTATCTTCTATTTTAAATATAGAGTATCTATTTACTATATATAATAAAATTATAAAAGTTAATATTACTATTAATAGGTTTTTTATCTTTATTTATTATAATGCTAGAGTTTAGAATATTACTCTATAAAATAATTAAGATATTATTAAGAAGCTTATTATACCCTATTTTATATTATTTATAGCTATTAATAACTTAAATAAGTTTATAACCTTCTCTATTTTTATTACTATACTAAAGTCTTAGGAGGAGAACTATTCCTTTAGTTTTATTAATACTAAGGATATAATAAATTTCTTTAAGATTATTAAAAATAGTAATAAACTTAAAAATTTTAATTATAGTTCTTATTAAGTAGATAATTTAGTCTATCCTAAGTATTTAGCTCCTTAGGTATATACCTTTATATCCTATAACTAGTATTATATAATATAGGTTTTTAGTGTAAAGAATATTATATTCTAAGACTTTATCTTATAAATAGTATATATAAATACCTTTTTAAAGGCTTATATTATACCTATTAAGGGTTTAAAATAATTACCTTTTAATTTTAATACTATAGTATTTAATATATTAGTGGATAGAAAAGCTATAAAGTTCCTTATTTATATTGTATATAATTCTAAGTTTTAGTTATTTCTACTTAATATAAATAAGCTAGTTAAGATAGTTTTTAAATTAAATTACTATTTTTATACCTTACTAAACCTAAAGAATAATAATACACTATATACTTATATTACTAAGGGGTTGCTTAATTAGCTAGACGCTATTAAGCATTATATAAAGCATATAGTGTAGGAATTAAAGGTATAGCATAAAAATAGAGTTAAAAAGAAATAGGTATAGTATGTATTAAATGTTTTTAATAATGCTAGTAAAATAGAAGCTAAAAGTAATTTAAATAATAATAAACTATTTAAATATAATAATATTTTCTTTAAGATTTTTACTAAAGAAGTAACTAAGTTAATTTATCTATTTATTTATTTAGATATTATAGATACTAACTATTAAAAGTCTTCTAAATAAACTAATAATAATATCTTTATATATTAAGTACTTAATTTAGCTAAATAATATATATATAAAGAAGATAAATTAGATACAAACTATTAACGTAAAATTAGGTCCTTTTTTAATTTAGAAACTTTTACACTATTAGTTTCTTTAGCTAAAAATTTTAGCGTAAAATAGTCTACTTATTGCGTTTTATAGCTTTATAGTTCTAAGCCTAAGCTAGATTTCTTTTTTATTACTTCTAAACTTAAGTAATAAGGTTAGCCTACTTTATTCTTAGCTCTTTATATTTATATTCTAAAAGATAGTTTTCTTTTCCCTACTAGTTAGTAGAACTTTTTTTAATTAATAACTTATAATAAAGGCATTACCTATTATATTTAGTAATTACTAAATAAATTAATATTTAAAGTAGAAGTAAATACTATTTAATATATAAATAGCCTTAAAGAAAATTTATTTTACACTAAATAGTTTAGTTAGCTTCCTTATATAAATATAGATTTTCTTTAAATAGTATATATTAACCTTCTTTCTATATATTCTAGATTATAAATTACTATAAATAATAGTAATACTTTTATATAGAAAGAGCTTATTTATATTAATACTCTTTATTTTTCTAAAGGTAGTGTTATTTTTATTTATAGTATACTAGGCGCTAGCAAAATAAGATTTATTATAAAACTTAGTTATATAATTTCCTTAAATTACTATTAAATTAATAGTATTTCTATAGTTAAAGAAAGTAATATTATAAAAATAGAAAAGATCTCTTTAGCTAGTAAGGCTTAATACTAGTCTTTTAATAATAAGTTAGTTATAAATAATAAAGCTTATTCTTTTTTAAATACTAAAATAATAAGAGTTCTTTTTATTAAAGCTTAAAATATATAGCTTAATAATACTATAGAATATTAAACTTTATAATATACTATTAATATAGTTTAAGTATTTAACTTTTAGTTAAAAATAAACTATATTTTCTATATATTATTAGAACCTATATGCCTAGTAGTAAGTAAATTAGACTTTAATTTCTATTAAAGTTATATTAATTTTTATAATGCATTAAAGTATGCTTAGTTTCTTAATTATAATTTAAGTATTTTTTCTTATTCTTTATTTTCTTTTATTAAAGTAAAGGTTAAATAAAATAGCACTTATTAATCTTTTATTAAAGAGGGAATTAAAGTAGTATTAAAAGAATTAAATACCTTTTATATTAATAAAGTATAATATTTAGTATAAGTATAGAAGTATATAAGTATTATCCTTAGTTGCTTTTAAGTGGTTTTTTATACTCTAGTTATAGCTTATAAAATTACTAACTATTTCCCTAATTAGTATTCTAGTTTAGTTATTAATAATAAAGTAGGATATATAATAAAGGTAATATTATTTATACTTACTTTAGCGTAGCCTAAGGTAGTAGTAATCTTTATAGGTAACTCTCTTTAATTTAAATTAGTATTAAGTACCTTTAAAGGTAATTTTAAGATTAAAGCTAAACTAAAATAGGAGACCTTTAAGTATTATAATATATTTAGTCTATAATATACCTTAAGTTTGCTAGCTAGGGTAGATGCTAAGGGTATAATAAATATTATATTAGCTAATAGTTACTATTTTAAGGGTAATTATTAGGTATTTATAGTTACTAACTTTTATATTAATTATATAAACTTAGTATATATAAAGTGTAAAGATTTAGTAAACTATATTAAAAATTAATTAATAAGCTTACTAGGCTTTAAACTAACTATTTATTTAGTCTTTATATACCTTTTAAATATAAAAAAGGAAAAAGTTACCTCTACCTTTATAAATTATACTTTTACTTAATTAGTAATTTTACTAATACTTTAGCTTACTTAATAGAATTTTCTATATTATATTAACCTTTATACTAATAAACCTTAATTATAGGTTTAAAAGGTAACTATTTATATTATAACTCTCTATATAGTATAGAAGAACTACCTTCTTAAGCTATAGAGGTATATTACTCTAACTAAAGTATATTTAGGTTTTATTAATATTTAACTTATTAATAAAGTAGCTAGTTATAAAGCTAACTTTATTATTTATAACTAGGTTTATATATTTATAGTAGGCTTTATTAATAATTATCTATAAAATAATATTACTATAACTTAAGCTAGACTTTATATATTTATACTTAGCTTAGTAATATTAGTAAAATTAATACTAATAAATAATTTACTTTATTTTATTTACTTTTTTTATAAATAACTTAATACTTTAGTAAAAGTTTAAAGATATTTTTATATTTATATGCTTTACTATTATTATAAATATTTAGTTGCTTAATATTTTTAAAAAGGAGATAAGACTATTTTATATAATATATATATATTAGTAAAGTAGTAATAAAAGTATTTTAGTTATAATTATAAGGAAAAAATAAAGATTACTATTTATAAAGTAATAGAGCTTTTTAAGGATAAAGTTAAAAATATAGATAATTTAAACTATTATTTATTATATTTTAAAGCAGGCTTTAATGCTTTTTAAAAGAAAAAATATTATATACCTATGCCTTAAATCTAATAAATAAATAAAAATTTAGGTAAGATTAATTTTTAGTTATAGATATAATTATAAGCATAGAATAAGAAAGCTATAAACACTAATAATAATATAATTAATAATTATAATAATATTACTATAATTAATAATAATTAGGCTTAAAATAATAATACTAGTATTAGTAATAAAACTAATAAAACCTTAGCTATAGCTAGTAACTAGAGTAATAATAATATTATAGATAATACTAGTAGTTAAAATAGTAATATAAATAATAATAGTAGTTAAAATAATAATATAGCAAATATAATAAATAGAAATAATAGTTAGGGTAAGAATACTATAGAGATAAAGAATAAAAAGAATAATAAGAAAGTTAAATAGTAAAGGAATTTACTTTTTACTTTATAGTATATATATATTTAGTTACTAATTACTAAATATATAGTATATGCATTCTATATTTAAGTTTTTTTATAGTTTATTCTTTTTATATTTTTCTTTTAAAGTTATACTTAATAATAAGGCTATTATCTTTTCTTAAACCTAGGGATATTAGGTTACCTATACCTATATATATATAGAGGGGTCTTAAGGTTATATAGGGTAGTTACCCTTATTACTAATGCTACCTTATAAGGCCTCTAAGCCCTCTTTTTGCTTTTAGCATTACTTTTCTTTGCTAGATAGAGCTCTTCTGTGCTTTTGCTATAGTGTATAGCTCTATAGATCGTTTCTTTCATAAGAGCCTCTCCCTTCATTGCACGCGATAAATGCCGGCCTCAACGCATACGGATGTATGTATAAAGCAACGGATATATAAAGGATGCTATTCTTCCTGTTCAACGCCACTCAGATCAGTCTTTATTATATCTTATTTTTATTCTTATTTTTCATCTTACATCTTTTGTTTTACAACCGCCATTATGCGATTCGCTGTTGTTCTGTCGGCCCTGATGGGCCTTGCGCTCGCCGAGGTGGCTGCGAATGCCAACGAGAATGTCGAGGTGCAGCCAGCGGATGGCCAGGTCCCAGAAGACGCACAATTGTGCTGTGCCTATGGCTTAAGGGGCTCTTGCGTATGTATTGACCTGGCGTTGGGGATGAAAACCACGGGAAAGAAAACAGGCCATGTTTGCCATGACTAACGAATATATATATATATATAGATTTGTAACTATGGCGTATGTCTCTTGATACCCATGTTGGATATCGCCTGGTCGATTCTATCTGGTTGATATTATCTGCTTATATTGTCTGGTGATATCTTCTGGTCAATTCCATTGCTAACGAGACGTATAGGACCGTTGCTGCCACCGTCGACTTATTCCACCTCAGTAAATGGGAAGAAGGGGCTGGCTAGAGGGGCGAGGATTCTAGTATTGCTCTTTCTCTCTTCCCCCCTCTCTCTTTTGAATACTAGGATTGTTACGGTCTGACGAGGTCACACGCTGGTTCAAGGTGATCTTGACACTCACTAGATAAATTTTAACTATACATGCAACTGAGCACCTACCTACCTGTGAATGACTCCTTGATACATCGCATGAGTTGCTGATGCCAACAGCGTACATGTCACTTCCAGCACATAACACTGGGATTGTAGTATTTCTCTCTCTTGTCGGACCAAACAGTCAAAAGGGATGCGCGCACCCATAGTGGTGGCTGCTGCTGTTTTCTCTAACACACGCTTGGAATAGTTGTAAGACGAAATAAATACAGTATAATAAACTGTTATTTAATTCTTAAAGATAGTTAGTATGTGTCTATTCCCTTGTGTGCCAAGCGCCAACAAGGTCACCAAAGTACTAGTGAGCTAATAATAATCAGGCCAAGTATGAGATGTATTAAAATAAGGTTCATTGTAAGACGATACATTTCTCCTTCTACCACTAGCAAACCAACAGAAGTACCTTGTATTTACCAGCGCACAAGAGAATAGACACATGAAACATATTAAGCTTTATTGCTATACGCATAAACGTAACGCTAGTCCGGTACAGAATAATGCCCAATCCCCGATGATACGCAGCCTTGTTTTTCTGTAAGTAAAGGAACAATGTAACAGATTCTCCGCCTGCGAGGGAGTTGGGGGCCGGAAGCACCGGAAATCGGAGATCAGTGTCCTAATCAACGTTTATAAAAGGATGTCATCTCCAATCGAAACAAAAAAAAACGGAATCCAGATTGACAGGCAGGCTCATCCGTCATTCGTCCTATTCAACCGCTACCTAGTCCTTTATCTTTATTTTATTTTACTTTACTTTTAACCCCTTTACGCCCATTATGCGATTTACCATTGTTCTTTCAGCCCTCGCAGGTCTTGCTCTTGCACACGTGATTCCGAATGGTAATGAGGATAGAGAACTACAGCCGGATAGCAGAGTCGTTGCGGAGGGAACAGACGTATGCTGTAACTGGAATGCGATCGGTCAATGCGTAAGTAATACCTAATATTATGAAGATAATAAATTTTCCCTTTTTTTAAGGAAAGGGGAAAAAGCAAAGGCTTTGTTCACTTTAGACCCAACTGACGAGATATTAAAATATATAGACTTGTAATCGTAACGTATGTCGCTGGATAGCTGTGCTTAAAATTTTCCCGAGATATCATCTGGATGATCCCTTCGGTGGTGGGATTCCATTACTAACGAGCCTTGTAGCAATCATGCTGTCATGATCGCAATAACCCCCCTTTATAAAGGAAAAGGGGTCTGCTATTTCTAACGAGGCTTGTAGGAAGCATGCTGTCATACTCCCAATAACCCCGTCTGCTGCTAGATAGGACAATTCGTTGTTTTTCTGCTGTAAAGGATCAAATGTAAATAGACTTCCCCGCCTTAAGTAGAGTTGCATCGGGGCCGGAAGCAGCGGAAGCGGCGCCGCGATCGGTGTCCAAATCAACGCGTATAAAAAGGATGCCATTTTCTAATGTGAAAAAGAGGCCTTCACTAGCTCGTCTTTCTTATATCTTAACATTATGATTTGCTGTGATTCTCTCAGCCTTCGCGGGCCTTGCCGTTGCACACGTGATTCTAAACAGCATCGAGGATGGAGAGCTGCAGCCGGGTGTAGAGACCTTTTGGAAAGAGAAAGCCCGTGCTGTCGTTGCGACTTGAAGGGCAGAGATATCATCTGGTTGGTTCATTGTCTGGTATAATTCCTTTACTAACAAGACTTGTAGAGATGCTGTGTGAATGCCGGTAACCCCCCTCGATAAATGGAAAGGCATCTGATGTTTCCGATGAGGATTCAGGGGCGGCGCAGATGTGCAAATAGACAATGCAATCGTCATCTTTTTCTGTTGCGCATTGCTAGAGCCGGTTGTATGTATACGTGCATATACAATATACATATGTATGTACATGTGTTACACAGCGCAAGGTCGAGACTGATTGACTGACATGATCCTCGGCCATCTCCATCTCATTTCCACCTCGTCAATCTCATCCAATTTCTAATCAAAAAAAAAAAAAATACTCACTTCATTGCATTTTTTCTTCTTTTTTCCATGTTCCCCAATTTCCACACCAAATATCTCCGCATGAATAACCCCCCGATGGATCCAGTCGTCCATATTGCACATCAGCCACAGAACGTGACCATCCAAATTTCACATCCAAATCTTTACAACTGTATCTCTTGCGCCACCGGGGCCCAGCCAGCTCTATGGATTTTTTATTTTTTTTTCGTGGACTGGCTGGTTGGTCTGGTGCGTCTATGGGGCAGTCCCTATCATTCTTCCACGGTTGTACATGGGTATCAAGATGTAAGATCGAACTTTGCCAAAAAAAAAAAAAAAAAAAAAAAAAAGAGCGGGGGAAGGCACTGGCATGTTGATTGAGTAGTAAGCTCGGGTTCATCCGTCGCGGGGCACAGCCATCTGGATTGGCGGTGGTGGCGCCACGAGTGCAGGACTGGATGGTACAATGGTAGATCCGATCAGATCAGATCAGATCAAGTGTGATACTAGTGATGCTGGGTTAGGGCAAAATAAAAGAAGGCTGGAAGGAGAAAAGAACAGAACAGAACAAAAGAAAGCAGGAGAGAAAGAAGGAGAGAAAGGGACCTGTTGAATTACGCCGTGGTCGAGGCGTGGAGTCTTCATTACCCCAATCCACAATCAATTTCAATCAATTTCTGCAATCATTCATCATCCATCCCCGCTTCATGCACTCTCATCAAACCACAAAGAATATGTACATATGTACATCCAGCACACGCATACAAGTTTCACAGGACAAGTTGTGTATTTTCACGTGCTTTTGAGCGTCTTCCGGGCCTTGAGTGTTGTTGACGGACGCCCTTCTACGGCCATGACTTCTCAAAGGAGCAGTTTGGGCGCAAAACAGGATGGGTGTGGCGTTTTGTGTGAGTGTGAGTGTGAATGGGGCATGGAAGATGCCGGGAAGAAGGGATGGATCGGGAAATGTTTCCACTTGGCCACCCAGCAGGGGTTTACAAGAGGGAGGGAAGAATAATAAGAGAAAGAGGAAAAAAAAAAAAAAAAAAAAAAAAAAAAAAAAAAAAAAAAAAAAGGGGGCCCGGGAGAGACACCACGCAGACACAACCTCGGGCCATGCAAGTCGCCGCCATCCTGACAAAGAAAGACTCGAGTGTTACTGTCGCACACATCTGAGACTTTTCTTGTGTTCAGCTCGGGCTTTTGTCCTGTGCTGGCGGGGCTGGTGGCTCACGTGCCTGCCTGCACCTTGCACCTTGGACTTGCAAGCGGCAATGGAGGACGGCATGGCATGGGCTGGGGGACGATGATGCAGGCATCCGATCGTAGCGTCCATTGTCATTGTCTTGTTGCGCAAAAAAGAAAGCTCATTAGCTCCTACGGACAAGGCACATCCATCCATTGAAAAGACTTCAAATGGACTAGCTCTACTAGTGAGTGGCCACTTGCAGCTGGCAGCTGGCAGCTGGCAGCTCGCCTAGCGTCAAAAGCTGGTCTGCTGGTCTGCTGGTCTGCTGGTGCCCCTGCGTTGCGCAATCTCGTTCCGCAGTGACTGTCGGTCCAGAACGATCCGGTGCCGAGGAAACAAAACTCTGCTCGAGCGTGGTTGGTGGTGACGATGAGAGTGATGGCTGGGGGGATCAGGATGATGGGACGGCGACTCACAGACGAGGCAAGAACGCCCTTCGGTCCGGTTGGCGCCTGCCACCAATGCAGTTCCCCGCGGTGTCAGTCATGACCCTTCTTGGTGCCATGTCCGTGCCCCCTCCGGCTAGTTGCGCCACACACACCACCACACGCACCACCATCATACGCACACACACACGCACTTACATACACCCACCTACACTCACACCCCGTACCCCCTCACCTTCCCCAAACCCTTCATTCATGTTGGCACGTCGTCGACAACAAGCCCAATCAACACACGCCCACCCAGCTAGCTGCTGCTCTGTGCTGAAAGTCTCCTTCACCAATGTCAGTGTCATGAGACTCGCTGGCTGGCTGCTGCCTCTCGGCCGGCTATCCTCTTCTGGACGCCGTCCTGTCTTTAAAATGCTCGCGATATCCATCTTCCTCAACAGCAGTCTTTATTAGCTCCGTTCCCCCCCTTCTCCCCACCCCTGTTGTCCCTCTATTCGTTGTCATCTCTTTTATGTGTGGTTTAAGCGAATGAAAACTCCTCCGGCCGAGCTCCCCTAGACGGTGAAGAAGAAAATCTCTGGGGAAAAAAAGCTCCAGTCCTCTTTTCTTTTCGCTCCCATCTTCTCTTGTCCCTTCATTTTCTGCTGTGGGGAACATCAACCGTGTAGTTCTTCCGTTCTACCTTCCAGTCTCGCGACGCCCTAATAATACACCTATTCATCCGAAAATGTCCGACAAGTTCGAGGTTACGCAGACCGAGAGCGGTCCTGTGAGTGGCTCGGTTCGCCTTGGCAAGAAGGCTGCGTTGAAGAACCACTGCAAGCGCTTCTGGTGGCTGCATTTGATCATTTTCTTGTGTGTTTCGGCCGCAGTTATTTGCATCGTGTGAGTATTGAGGATTGCCCTGCTTTTTTTTTTTCTTATCCCGTGTTGTGCTCTTCGAAACAGAAGAGTTACATCGATTCGCGATGCACAATAATGGTACTGCTGTATCTTTTTTGGTATGGTTTTATGGCTTGTAAGACCTGCATGGCTTGTATGGCTTCTTGGCATTGTGTTTCATCCCTCGTTCTCGGGATTTTTTGCGACTAAAGTGGGACTTGGTCGACACATTGGGAATAGCATCGTTTGACTGACCAGCGTAAAACAGCATCTTCGTTGGTGTCGGCAAGATTGCTCAATCCAAGATCAACTCGGCCGACCTCCAAATTCAATCAGCCAACGTCTTGGACACTCAGCCCAACAAGTTTCTCATGCAGATCAATTCCACCATCACGACCGATGGCACCGTGAAAGCCGATATTGATCCCTTCATTGGAGACCTCACCCTCCTCGACGTCCCCGATGCCAGGCCCTTTATTCAGCTCCCATTCCCCGCGACCAACGCCAACAAGTTTCAGACTGTCAATATCAGCCAAGAAGTCACCATCACTGATCCGGAGGCCTTTAATCAATTCAACATGAATTTCTTCCAGAAAGAGACTTTACGAATCTCCATTCACGGCAGTACCCAGGTTCAGCCCGCCGGCTTGTCCAAGAAGTACGGCGTCGACTTCTACAAGGTCGCTGAATTCAAGGGCCTGAACAAGCTCAACGGCACTACCCTTTCCGACATGCAGATTAAAATTGGCATCGCTGAAAAGGGCGTTCCAAACTTCCATGCCACGGCTACCATCATCAATCCTTCCTACTACACCATCGACCTCGGAAACGCAACCTTTGACAACTTCGTTGACGGCCAGTTTATTGGCAAGCTCAACATCCAGAACCTTCTCCTGAAGCCTGGACAGAATGTCGTCCCCGTGTCGGCCGAATTGGATCAAACCATCATCATCACCGCCGCCACCAAGAAGCCCTATTGTGAGGACCGCAAGATTCCCGTTGAGCTGCTCGGTGCAGATGTGAAGAAGGGCTCTCAGACCATCCCTTGGCTCCTCGCAGCCCTCCGCAGTGCGAACCAGACTGTTGAGCTCAGTCTCGACGACACGTTCAAGGCTGCCGGTCTAACTTTCCCCGGCTGCTCTTGAATGCTGCAATATGCCAAGAAATCGAATTCTTTTTTTCGTATGTGGAGCTGTTGCATTATTATTGTTTGAGTGGGGAAAGGAGCCCGGTTTTGTTGATGCCGGGAGAATTATTTCCCAGCCACTTTGCATTACTTTTTTATCCCCACACGGAGTTATTGTCTAGGTGGACCACGGGACCCTAGAGAAAAAATGTATGAGACGATGTTATGAATCTTCTCGGGCTACACTGCGCAAATTCTCGCAGGTTGAATGATTTGACAGATAGACTTGAACAGACGGTCAAGGACACAATGGTCGTCGCAGGCCGCATATACGACAAGAGACGGATGGGAGGCGCATTTCTATTCCTGATTAATGATACCTCGATGGCGTTTGTTTCAGTATAGGCCTCGGGCTTTAATGAGTAAAGAAAAATATATATATCTAATGTTGTATCCATAGATATTGAATAATGGAAGCATTCTACTATTGTCTTATTGTCCGTCCATGGCCAATGTGCCGGTGAATTAAAATCCCTATATGTGTGTAAGTGCATCAAATCCTAGTTCTTGAAAGCTGGGACATATAATTATTACCTTTTCTTGGTTCGCATCTCCCATGGGGAAAGAGCCCGTGATCCGGTGCGTCAGCGTCAGCGTCAGCGTCATTGCCTGCCTGTAAGGTTGATGGCACATGTTTGTTGCCAGCTCTGTTACATTCTTTTCTGGAATGGCCTGATAGATCTGTCTGTTATATATTTGTTGCTAAGTCTGGAAATTTGTTGCTGAGTCTGGAACTTCTTTTCTGAGCGACGGGATGGTCTGTCTATATATGTTGGTTCCAGATGTTACTTCTTTTCTGGAGTGGCCTGACAGATCTGTCTGTTATATATTTGTTGCTGAGTCTGGAAATTTGTTGCTGAGTCTAGAACTTCTTTTCTGAGCGACGGGATGGTCTGTCCATATATGTTGGTTCCAGATGGTACTTCTTTTCTGGAGTGACTTGATAGTTTTCATATATGTCGGTTCCAGATGTTGCTTCTTTTCTGGGCAGCGGGATGGTCTGTCCGTTATATGTTTGTTGCCGAGTCTGATACTTCTTTTCTGGGCGACGCAATAGTTTCTTCCATCGTATGTGTAATCCCAGCCTCATGTCACTCCTGGCTGTGGCGACGCGATGGTTTGTCCATTATATGTTGGTTTCGGCCTTATGGCTCCCCTTGGTCTGGAGCGACTTGACGGTTCTGTTCATTATATGTTGGTCGAGCCTCAACGTACTTTTTTTTTTCGCTGCAGCAACGCGACCGACACATCTGTCCATTATATGTTGGTCCAGCCTCAATGTTATTTCTTTCGCTGCAGCAACGCGGCAGATCTGTCCATCATGTCTGTTTCCAACTCTGTCACCCTTTCTGTACCAAATCAAGGGAATGTCTCTCTCCGTCTCCACAGGAGACAACAGCACACACATCATTTCCATCCGCTCTTTCTCTTTTCATGCCCCCTCAATACGAGCCCCCCTGCTGCTGCTGCTACCGCTGCTGTGCTTCCCTCCACTGGTGTGGTCGACATGCTCGATGCGTGTACAAAATCCACTCCCCTGGCAGATGCTTTGTCCCCTTCCCGCTCCCTGACCAGTGCCTCCCGGGTTTTTCGTAATCTGTCCCTGTGGGCATATCTCGGGAGGCGACTCGGGTTATATAGGTCCAGCGACAAGGTCGTTTCGTACTGTGCTGGTCCTGTCAAGTCCACAAAGGAGAGCAGTTTATCTGTCAGGGAGGGGTTTCGGAGCGCGGGAGACGATTCGAGCCTCGTGTTGAAGTGGGTGCCTTTTCGTTTGAGGTTCAGAAATTGTTGGAATTTCTTATTCGTTGCCGGTGGGGGGGAGCCGGGCGGGGAGGAGGGGATGGAGAGGTTAGGCACGGAGGGGAGGGTGAGGTCGTGCATCATGGCGCGGGTGGAGGAGTAGGGTGATGAGGCAGGGTTGCTTGGATCTGCTGCGTTTATGTTTGCGTCTGAGGCCGAGGGCGAAGGGGAGGGCTCTGGGAGCGGTTCGGGGAGATGGATGGTGTTGGCGTCTCCTGAGGGGAGGGATGGGCCTAGTTGAATGGGTCCGATTGTCGATTGTGCCTGTGATGGTGATGGTGGTGGTGGTGGTGATGGCGGTTGGTGTTGCCGTATTGGCAGATGCGACGACGGTGCTGGTTGGTTGTGTGGAGGAGAGGCTGTAGCTGGAAATTTTGCTCAGTATCCATACATGTACTTCTCACCAGAGCTTAGACAGCTTCGAAGAGGGATGAGGAATCTTGCCGAACCTTGATCGGAGGCTGGTGGTTCTAATCCGGTCTCTTGGCTTGCTGGATCTGGGGTGGGCTTGAGCTTCGATGGGATGTCAGCTGTGTGTATGCATTTCGCCTTCGCCTTCCGCACGAGCAAGTTTCTTCCGACATACATACCTTGGGGGAAATTTGCGGAGCCGCACTATCTTCGTCGTCGCTACTAGCATAGGCTACCAGTCCGGCCATTGTATCTCTCTGAAGCCAGTCGCAATGGCTGTAGGGAAATTGACAACAGGCACAAGTCCATTTGTTCCGGGAGTTTTGCTTAGATGCGACCCGTGCCAGCTGGTGGTACTCGATAAGTCTATAGCCTGCGCCACCCAGTTGTGCTGCCTCGCTCCAGCCACAGGTATCGATGATGCCGCATCTTGCGGCTGTGCACGAGACTGGACCGGAAAAGTGCTGCTGACTACGGGTACTCAACTCAATGGCTACACATCAAGACATGCCAGATACTGATACACATCTGTCATACGTTCGTCCATTTTTCATCCTGGACCGCGCCTAAACCTCCCCTAACGCTTTCCGTGGACACAGCTTCCGTCCTCTTGACTGCGTATTCGACAAGCAACTGTTTTGCTCATCCAACAGGACACAGGCGGTTTTCTCCTTCGATACGACATCAACGAGCCTCCCGTCGTCACTCGGTCCTTGGAGGCTAGCCCTTCCAAACGGAACACAGCCTGCGCTACCTCTCGGAAGACCTTGGCCTTGATAAACGAAGAGCTCCAACCCTTAGAGAACAAGAGTCATTTTATCCACGGAGGGAAAGGGGCGAAAAAAAAAAGCCGAAATACAAAAAGAAAGACTTAAAAAGTACTACTCACCAACCTAGATTCCTCCTGCGCTTGCGAGGCCGCCATGGCTCGGCCAAGAGACTCGCGCTCACCAAGTCCTGCAGGCAGTCAATACAGCTCACGTCGCCACCGAAAAGATGACGATCGTCGAGACAGAGATAGAGATCGTCGGGATGATGGTAGGGACTATCGCCGGCGATCCAGGTCGCGCAGTCCAGATGTAAGGAAGAAGTCCAATCCGTCAGACCCGTATGCGCCTCTCTCTTTCTCTCTATCTTATACTAATCATTCCTCATTGATGCAGAATCGACATCGTGACCGGGGTGGCCGTGAGCGCGACCGCGACCGCGACTCTTATCGCCGCAGGGAACGGTCGCTAGATCGACGAGATGACGACTTTTATCGTGGAGGTCCTCGTGATCAACGTGACAGAGAAAGGCGCCGGTCGCGCGACCGCTATAATGAAAGACCTCGGTCTCCTGGCCGTAGACGAAATCGCAGTCGTGATAGCGATCGAGATCGAGACAGAGACAGAGACAGAGACAGAGATCGAGATCGAGACCACAGGAGGCGACCAGATTCCCGTGATGGCGGACGCGGGCTGCGCGAAAGTACGGCTGATTCCCATGCCCGTAGCAGTCGTGCTGATAGTCGAACTCGGAAGACGACTTCTTTCACGGACAACGGCGGCAAAGGCGGCGCTGACCAAGTAAAGAGCAAGGCGACAGCGGCAGCGGCAGCGGCGGTGGCGGTTCCGCAATCCGATGCTGACAAAAAAGCCGAGAGGCTTGCGAAGCTAGAGGCGTGGAAGAAAAAGAAGGAAAGTGAAAGCCAAAAGCAGAAAGAGGTGAATCCCAGCCAAACAAGAAGCTTACTAGCCGAAATGGACATGAAGGCAATGGGGATTTCACCGTCTGCAGGCTCTCCTGGTGGTATGGTCTCATCCGTTGCATCGCCTGCAACACCCAAAGAGTCTGGCAATGCATCTCCTGCTGCGAATGCCTACGCTGGCAAGTTTGACCCCAAGACCATAGCCAAGAAATCGGCTGCATCCTCTAGAACACATGATACTTCCAAGTCTGTGTTGGGCTCACTTGCTCTCCAGCCAGAGAAGTCAGCTGCTCCGGTCCAATCAAAAGTTACTGGTGAGTTCTTTCATGGGTCCCCATATTCTTGCATTGCAGCAATAGCTAGAGAATACACCGGCTAACGATGAGCTTCGGGGCGGGGGCGCAAAAGCATCGGCATTGCCCGCCAACAGAACCAAGACGAGCGCCTTTGGCTTCGGCAAGTCCTCGGCCGACGACAAGTTACCTTCAAAGCGCAAACTCGACCTCGACGAGGAAGACACGACCAAGCGAAAGCTTACCAAGCTCCCTGCTTTACCCATTGAGACAGATGACACCCCGTACGCCGACCAGGACGAAGGTGATGACTCGGATGGAGGCAACTTTGCCGAAACCGAAGAAGAGGCTGCTGCTGCGGCGCGTGCTGCACACGTGAGACGTTTGCAGGCAGAGAATCAGACTGAGCCTCAGCCAGGTGAGCCCATGGAGGAGGATGCAAAAGAGGATACTAGCATGCAGGCTATGCAGGTTGACTCGGACGCCAACGGAGTTTCTACTACCACCGAAGGTGGCAACGATGGAGGCGGCCACGGAGACGGTGCAGGCGATGGTGGTGACGCCATCAAGGACGCTGCAAATGATGCGCAACCGGCCGAGCAGCAGAAAATGGAAGTCGACGAGGAACAGGAAGAAGAGGAAGCAGACCCTCTTGACGCGTTCATGGCTGACCTGAACAAAATGGATTCCAAAAAGATCGCCAGGCAATCAAACGGCAGCAAAAAGGTGCAAGAGCCGGAAGCGTACTTCAGTGACGATGAATACAAGTATGACGCGGAGCGGAAAGGGGACAGTGACATCTTGGCCATGGCCAACAAACGCAGGAAGAAGGACATCCCCAGCGTTGACTACAGCAAAATTGACATGGTGCCCGTGCGGAAGAACTTTTGGGTTGAACCAGCAGAGCTGAGCGCACTCACCGAGGAGGAGCTGACAGACCTGCGTATGGAGCTCGACGGGATCAAGGTGAACGGAAAGGACGTCCCGAAACCGGTTCAAAAGTGGGCGCAGTGTGGCCTCACCCGGCAGACTCTGGACGTCATTGATAAGCTAGGTTACGAGAAGCCGACTACGATTCAGATGCAGGCTATCCCCACGCTCATGTCGGGTCGCGATGTCGTTGGTGTAGCCAAGACGGGTTCCGGCAAGACGGTGGCCTTTCTGCTCCCCATGTTTCGCCATATCATGGATCAGCCGCCTCTCAAGGACACTGACGGTCCCATTGGCCTCATCATGACGCCCACGCGTGAGCTGGCCACCCAGATTCATCGAGATTGCAAGCCGTTTCTCAAAGCCATGGGCCTGCGCGCCGTGTGCGCATATGGCGGCGCCCCGATCCGGGACCAGATTGCCGAGCTCAAGCGCGGAGCCGAGATTATTGTCTGCACGCCGGGCCGGATGATTGATTTGCTCGCGGCAAATCAGGGTCGCGTGACGAACCTGAGGCGCGTCACGTATGTTGTCCTCGACGAGGCAGACCGCATGTTTGACATGGGGTTCGAGCCACAAGTCATGAAGATTTTTGCCAGCATGCGGCCCGACAAGCAGACGATTTTGTTCTCGGCGACGATGCCGCGCATCATCGACTCGCTGACGAAAAAAGTCCTCAAAAGCCCCGTCGAAATCACCGTCGGTGGCCGCAGCGTCGTTGCCAAGGAAATCAAGCAGCTGGTCGAGGTGCGCGAAGAGAAGAGCAAGTTTGTTCGAGTGCTCGAGCTCCTGGGTGAATTGTACGAGGGGGACGAGGACGCTCGAGCGCTCATCTTTGTGGAAAGGCAAGAAAAAGCCGACGACCTGCTTAAGGAGCTGATGATCAAGGGCTACCCTTGCATGTCCATTCACGGGGGCAAAGACCAGGTCGATCGAGACTCGACCATTTCCGATTTCAAAAAGGGCGTGGTGCCGCTGCTTGTGGCCACGTCCGTCGCGGCGCGCGGCTTGGACGTGAAGCAGCTCAAGCTCGTCATCAACTACGACGCGCCGAATCATCTGGAGGACTACGTGCACCGCGCGGGACGAACGGGCCGAGCCGGCAACACGGGAACAGCCGTCACGTTCATCACGCCGGAGCAGGAGAATTGCGCGCCAGGCATTGCCAAGGCGCTCGAGCAGAGCGAACAGCCCGTGCCAGAGGAACTCCAGGAGATGAGAAAGGCTCATCGCGAAAAGGTCAAGTCGGGCAAAGCCAAAGACTCGTCCGGGTTTGGCGGCAAAGGTCTCGACCGTCTGGACCAGGAGCGCGAGGCGGCGCGTCTCCGAGAGCGACGGACGCACAAGGCCGAAGGCGAGGACGAAGAGGACAAGGAAGACAAGGACGAAGACAAGCAGAAGAAGGCCGAAAAAGCCTTTGACGCCATCAAAGCAGCCGCTTCAGGCATTCTATCTCGCGAAAGCGCCAAAGCCGCCGCCGCTGCTGCTGGCAACACAGGAGGAGACGCTCTTGCCCACGCTGCTGCTGCCGCTGCCGCTCTTCCGCAGAACAAGGGCGCTCTGGACAAGGTCAGCACCGCCGTCAGCGCCATCAACAGCCGTCTCGGCAAGGCCGGGCAGCTCCGCTCCGGACAGCCCATTGACAACAAGGGCCCCGACGCGGGAGCCTTCCACGCAACGCTCGAGATCAACGACTTTCCTCAAAAAGCCCGCTGGGCCGTCACCAACCGCACCAACGTGGCCAAGATTCTCGACTCGACCGGCACGTCCATCACCACCAAGGGCAGCTTCTACCCCCCGGGCAAGGAGGTGCCGCCCAACGCGGACCCCAAGCTGTACATTCTCATTGAGGGTGACACCGAAGTCGCTGTCGGGGCTGCATTGCAGGAAATGACGCGGCTGTTGAGGGAGGGCACGATTGCGGCGGTGGATGCAGAGGGGAGGGCGCCGGCCAGTGGACGATACACAGTCAGTTAGTTTTGGTAAAGGGGGGTTTTCTCAACAACACAGACTAGACACTTTGTTTGACCCATGTTTTGCTCTGGGGGTTGAGGGAGACGAGATAGACACTGGTGTGGAAAGATGGTGGGTGAAAAAAACGTGGTGGATTCATTCAATTTGCGCCATGTATTCAAGTTCGTGTATTGCCAAGAAAGACAAGAAGTATACATATCCTCTATATATATACACAACAGCGCTGCTTGCAGGTCCCTCGCACCGACATAAAACAAAATACAGGCTGTCTCTTTGGGGAAAATGGGAGATTGCCCAGCTGTCCACCCACCACCACTTTGTACCTGCGTAAGCCATAAGCATCATCATCGTCGTCGTCGTCGTCGTCGTCGTCATCATGTCTTCATCCAAACAGAATGTGTATGTATATATATGTATGTATATATTGATCCACCATCCTCCCTATTGTATACCTCACCCCCCTTCCCCCTCAATCATAACTCCTCGTGTCCTCATTCCGCGCAATCTCTCGCGTCCGACGCTCCTGCTCGCTCATGGCCCTCAGGGTCTCGTTCCGGGATCGTCTCTTCTGCGCGTCGAGTTGGGATTGGAGCTTCCCGCCAGGTTTGCTGGCTGCCTTGGCGCGGGCCTACTTCATTCGTTAGCTCATGTATTTCAAACCTACAGGCGTGTCCTTTCTGTAAGGCATCATGCCGGGGGGTCCGAAGGGGGGGAGGGAACTACCTCTGCCGCTGAGGCCGCTTTCCTGCGGGCATCAGCTGCGGCGTCGCCCGGGGGCAGAGGCTCGGCGTTAACGGTGGTGGTGGTGCCGAGGGTGCGGGCTGGACCGCCGACTCTGTGCTTGTAGGAGGCGTGGGGGACGGAGGCTTTGCGGTGGGAAGGGGGTGCGGAATTGAGGATGCGGTTTGGGGGATGGGGGTCTGGGTCTTCTTTTCCGCAGATGTTGCCCATGGTCTTTTTTTTGTGTATATATATTTCTTTAGTTATTCGTTTGTTAATGACGTGGATTTGGCGGGTTTTGTTCTGGGAGGGAGGTGGAAGGGTGCCGGGGGATGGGCAGGTCGAGGGGTCTGGTTGTGTGTTGGAAGGCAGGCGTTGGTTAATTTAATGGGCGCATGTCGTGATGGTGAGATGGTGTTGTGGCTGTGCTGGGTGTTGGGTGGGTGCGAGTGACGTCTCTGCGTGGCTGACCATGGTAAGCTGAAATCATGTGTGGCGCCTACCCGGGAGCGAATTACACTGCGTGGGCGGTTTCGTGCGTGCTGTGTGCGGTGTCCTGCTGGTTGTTTCTAGCATGTTTAAAATATTGTTTATATGTATGGGACTGGACTGGATTGCTGATAACGGGATGATTCATTACACATGAAACTTTCCTTGTCGTGCCGGCTCATGACGGCGGCACTCCGTGGTCGGAATTCGGAACTGGCTAGTACCTAGGTTAGGTACCTAGCAGCTTACCTCTGTCTGGCACTTGTCGATTGCGGGCGCACGTGGGCTCCGCCTTCCTCAGTGTCGCCCTTTCCTCCGTTCGCAGATCGCGACTGCATGGCCATCCGGGTTCTCATCTGCTCAACCAACAGACCCAGTACATGAGCGCAGAGGCTCGAAATGCACGAGCGCTGCCCGCTAAGCCTCTCTTGTGGTAGCAACAGCCTTGCTTCGACTGCAGCTCTGCATGATCTCGAGGTCATGTCAACGTACGAGTTGCTCTGCCCCTCCTCGACTCTGCTCGCCTTTGTCCTCCACTCGAGTCTATCACGCCCGTCCTCTTGCGTTTCCAACATCTGAACGATTGCAAAAACTGATCGCTTTCTTGGTCTTGGCGGGTGTCAGTCTGGTCCGAAGCTTTTTTTTTTTTTTTTTTTTTTTTTTT